>WBNM01025870.1:0-102347 GCA_013399055.1 Ramphastos sulfuratus | reverse complement strand
TGGCATTGGCCTTCCTGGCCACCGGAGCACATCGCACATGGTCAACATCCCATCCACTAGACCCACAAATCCTTTTCCCCTTCACTGCCTTCCAAGAGGTCAGTCCCCAGCCTATTCTGATCCCTGGGGTTGTTCTTTCCCAGGTGCTAGACTCTCCCCTTGCTGAATTTCATTAAATTTCTCCCTGCTCAACCCTCCAGCCTGTCCAAGTCTTCTGTCCAAGAACAGAAAGGCTAAGAGCAGAAATAGTCAAAGAGGCACATCCACTCCTTCATTAATCTGTGGAAGTTTAAGCATCCAAGGAGCTTCACCTTTTGAATACCTATCTCAATGGAACCCCACTAAGGTACCTACAGGCAAGGTCAGCTCAATCTCTACTGTATTAAGGACTTGCTAATTGAAAACTTAAGTGGAAAGAAGCATTTTCTTTTGCTCCGTCATTCTGTAACACGCAGGGGAACATTTCTTATGGGCAAAGTGCATCCTGCCTTCCTGTAACTTGAAATGTTGAGATAAGCATGCACTGATTTGTAAACAAAATGGAAAGTTGCTTGCAGCCAGGACACCTACCTCTAGTTTTCAGACCAGCATTCCCAGGATCAAAGAGTACACAAGCAACAGTCTCTAGAGCCTAGCTTACATGGCTGGAATAAAGCTGAGCACCAAAGCAGTGCTGGTACACAGAACAGAAAATTGTCTTTCTTGGCCAGAGCAATTGATGGGCTGTAAAGCCACACAGCTCTCCAAAAGCTGTTACTCACAAGAAACAAAGCCAAAGGCATTGCCACTACTATACCTTGAACCCAAAAGGCCAGTGCACGAGGTAGAGATCCAGGTAATCCAATTTCAGATCAGCAAGGGTCTTCTGGCAGGCTCCCTTCACCAGAGATTTCTCATGAAATGTACACCACAGCTACAGGCAAAAAAAAGGCACACTGACCTCCTGGGTTAAAGCTGTCTGCACAGTACAGCAGTGCTGCATCTTATTTGGAAGGTGACACAGAGTGAGGCCATCCTAGTGCTCTTCACTAGGGGCTAGTTCTGTGATGGCACTGACCCAAGACACTGAAGGCAGCACAGATGGAGCAGGATGATAAGAGTTTTCTGGTTCCATTAGTTAAGACAATTTGTGGTACCTCCTTTTACACACCAGCTGCCTTTGCAATGGAAAGGGTTTTAAATGAAGGCATGTATCCTTCATTCCTGACTGTACACAACATTCCTGCATTGAATGTAGCTGGCAAAGCCCAGAAAACATAAAAAAAGCCACAAAGAATTGGTTTGCACCAACCTTTACTAGGTAAGAAGCAACTTCAAAATCCAGATAAACAGCCTGCTTTCCTTAGTAAGCAAGAGAAAGAGAACCCACCAACCACATCTTCCATGGGACATGTGCTGGGCAGATTACATTGTCCAAGGTGGCCAGAACCTCATCCTCCTCACGTGACAGAGGCACCCCTTTGGCAGAACTGCAGCCCTGGCTGCTAGAACAAGCACCAGACAGCGCCAGGCTTGTCTCCTCCACTATGCTTTACCAGTCGGTGAGGTGCTGTTTGCAAACTGTTTCTACCTCTGTATCAGTCCTTTATACATAAAATGGTCTTAGACCTCTGCATCAAAAGCTTCTACCTTGCGTGGTGTTACCTGGCCCACTCTACCTCTTCATGCTTCCCTTCTGCATCAGCTGGTCTGCAGGACCAGGTTCCTCCTCATCCATCCCCCAGCACTTCTGGGTTTCAATAGCTGAGTGGCACACCGCAGCAAGGTTATAGTGGTAAAGCCTTCCTTTTTAGGGGTTATTGTTATTGAACTGACTGGGGAAGAAAGGTGCTACCAGACAGTTAGGATGAGGGTGGTTATTCTTCCTGCTCAAAGCTCAAGGAATTCTTCCTGTCCAGGAGGTACAACAATAAAAATTACTATCAGTTGATGGGAAAGACTTAACTTTATCACTGCGCTGATGAAGTGAAACAAAAAAGTAGCATAAGGAGTGATCTCTTCTACATTAACAAGCATAAACCTGCTTCAGTTTCCTAACCCTGATGCAAGGCCATCTGGTTTTTACCTTACTAACGATGAAGAGGTCATCTCTTTTCACAGCACCTTCCTTCATTTTCTGCTGGATCGCCTCCCCAACTTCCTTCTCATTCTGGTACACGTAGGCACAGTCAAAGTGGCGGTACCCAGCATCAATGGCAGCCATCACTGCCGTTTCCACCTTACCTGGAGGGGACTGATGGGAAAAGGGCATGATACATCCTTCTCACATGCTGCTCCTTGGGTAGCTTTAGGGTAGTTAAACACACGAACGGGCTTTAAAAGGAGCTTTTAAAGTCCTTCTTGGGTCTGTACCCATCTCAGCCAGTGCTGACTGAGCTAGTTCCTCTACCACCTCCCTCTCCAGGGCCAGGCCAGGGCCCCCTCACTTTCCCCTCACTTCAGAGAAGCCCTGGGCACTCAGGACCGGCTTAACCCAGCCAAGGAGTCTCAGCCCAGGCCTCGATGACCTGCGCCCCTGGACAGAGCCCTGCAGCCGTGCAGGAGCTCGAACTGCGGCAAGGGGCCAGTGGGCAGGGCGGGGACCTTCGGTACCAACCGCCGCAATGGTACCGCCAGACCGAGCCGGGAACCGCGGCGACAGCCCGACCGACACGTCGCTGGCGTCGGTAGCGCTGCTTCCACTACGACCGCAGCCCTCTCCGCGACCAAGATTACCTTCCACGTGCCCAGCCCCAGGAGGGGCACCTTGCCCGCAGTGCCCAGCCGCGCGTAAGCAGCCATAGCCCCACTCCGGAACGCGCCGCCCGCCGAACGCTTCAACAGCTGCCGATGCAGCCCTTCCGGGGCTGGCGCCCCCCAGCGCTCCCTCGGCGGTTGGTAGTCCCTCGGCCTTCCCCTCCTTAGCAGCCAATCGCTACTCAAGCCCTGCCCTGATCTCAGCACCACCCATCAGCAGCAACCAATGGGGTCCCGGCTGGTGCCTCCGGTAAGGGTACGGAGAGCGCCACCTGAGCGTGGAGGGGGCTGTCCGGGGGATTCTGCAGCGCCCCCCTCGGGCCGACTGATACCCCTTCGGCCAACGCCTGAAGCAGGCGGACCTGGCTGCTGGGGGCCCGGCGCCAGGCAGGGGCGGCCGCGGTCAGAGGAGCCGGCTGCAGGGTTCCGCCTTAGAGTCGGGCGGTGCTAGGGCTCAGAGGTCCACACCGGCCTCTTCAGGGAGGGCCAGCTCCGGTTTGGGTGGGCCTTCTGCTACGACTCCACTCATGTGGGCTCGAGTGAGAGCTGAAATCACGTAAAAACTGCGGAGCTGATCGCCCTGCCCGCATGCGCCTTGAGGACTTTTCCTCCCTGCGAAGTTCCCCATCAAAAGATAAGAGCAGAGGGAAGCTGTGCCCTGGTGCGGGTTGTGTTGGTGCAGAGTTCAGCTCCTGCAGTGCCCCTGCCCCGTGCCATCAGCTGTTCACGTGTATCTCTCTTGTGGTAGGTGCTGGGGTGTTGCAACACCCTCCTGCAGTTGAGCCCATTGGTTACTGGGTGGAGAGCCTGTTTGATTCAATGGCTCTTTGGCCCATGATTTGTCGTTGGTAAAGCCAGAGGTGTGTCCCAAAGGAGTCAATCAACGGGAGTCGCCCGGTAGGACAGAGGTCACTCACTGTGGCCGCTTGGAGCTGTTCCCTCACTGCTGGCTGTGCGTTTGTGGGCTGTGAGCCCTGGGCTGAGGAAGGGCTGAGCCCCTTTGGGTGGAGCAGAGCTGCCTCGCAGCAGCGACGGAGGCCTGAGCTTTGCAGTGTTGCGTGCTGATGAAACAAGATGGTGAGAGAAACCTCGGTGTGGCTGGCCTGTGAGAGTGAGGAGCACTCTGTTCCCCTCCCCACATGGGACAAATGCAGCTTTCACTTTGAGGAAAGGTTTCTTAGGAGTAATTTGGAAATGATGACAATAAAACACTTCATTTTAAATGTTGGGAGAAAGTCTGTGTTCAAAGCTTCCACAGAGCAGTGATTTTTCGGTGAATGCCAAAAGGATCACATTGTCCCTCTGCCTTTAGGGAGGTGCAGACTGTATTTCAGAGTCACAGAAATGTCAGGGTTGGAAGGGACCCCAAGGATCATCCAGTTCCAACCCCTCTGCTGTGGGCAGGGACACCTCACACTAGATCAGGTTGCCCAGAGCCACATCCAGCCTGGCCTTAACAACTTCCAGGGATGAGGCTTCCACCACCTCCCTGGGCAACCTGTTCCAGTCTCTCATCACCCTCATGCTGAAGGACTTCTTCCTAACATCTCATCTAACTCTGCCCTCCTCTAGCTCGGATCCTTTCCCCCCGGTCTTATCACTACCTGACACCCTAAAAAGTCCCTCCCCAGCTTTTCTGCAGCCCCCTTCGGATGCTGGAAGGCCACAATAAAGTCTCCTTGGAGCTTTCTCTTCTCCAGATTGAACAATAACAACTGTCTTAGCCTATCCTCATAGGAGAGGAGCTCCAGCCCTCTGATCATCAATATACACAAGTGCAGAAATGGTAGTTGACCTTTAATTTCACATTGGAAACTGACTCTGAAAATTTCAAGAAGCAAAATAATCTGTGATGGTCACAGTGCAGTGAAAAAAACCTGATCACCAGCAGGATCCTGTGAGTACTCCATAATGGTATGTCAGGGCTGCCTGGCAGGCTTTGCTGATTGCTGATGCTTGGAGAATTGATTCAGGTGCAAACTTTACTTAGGAATATGTACAATGGTGCATTATTCTTTGGGTGCCTCCCTCACAGCAGAAGCCCAGGCTCTTTTTGCTTCATTGAACTGAAGGCAGACATGGTAATTAGCTTTTCTCTTTACTTTTCCTCCTGCTTTGTATCAGTGCCTTGAGCTGTCCTCAGCAGGATGTGGTATTTCAGTTGAGTTGTATAACTCAGGACTTATCTTTCATCTTTTTGTTTTTGGGATTCCTTCTCCATAGATCTGCTCTGAGTCTGTCTGGCTTCTTGGGTGCTGGTTCATTGTTCAGAGGAGTCAGTGAAAAATGCAAACTGACACATTTTGCCTTGCCTATGATGTCTTTTCTGAATGGAGCCTAGAGGCTGGATCAAATGCCAGTTTGCCCCAGCTCCTTTGTATTCCTAAGGCACTCGAGTTTGTGGTGCTGTGCTGGTGATTGCTTGGTGTTAGCAGTGTCACAGTCGATGATGAGTGGGTTTCAAGTCTTGGTGTAGGAACTGCCAGAATCAGTCAGGTTTTGTACCAGTGTGTACTGGTGCCATCAGAGAGTCTGTGAAAGCTTGCAAAGCCTGGCTGTTTGGCCAGTAAAATGGGATCTCCTGTAAGAAAAGTAAGCAAACCCTGCAATGTTTCTTCTCATTCTTCTGAGCCTGTCTTTTTGGTGAGGGGCTTCAAAGCCTTGTGCTCCTGCAGCCAGGAACTCGGTAGAGTGTGTGAGAATGAGACTTGGTGGAAAGCATGGCTGAGAAATGCAATTTCTCCTTCCTCTCATTTTTCTTTTGAGATTGTTTGTGTTGCTTCCTCTGTGGCCTGTTGTTCCTCCCCTGTGCAGGTGGATGCTTGCTTCCTCCCAATGTTTTTTTGAATGTGAGTTGTGTTGGTCTTTTAGCAGAGGATTTTGGGCAGAATGTTTGCATTTTGCTTTTCTGCTTGTGCCTGTGGGTGTGAGACTCTGCCCAGATCATGCCAAGACAAGGAAGCTGCCAGTTTTTCCTCTGTGCTGAATGCATGGCTGGGCTTGTTGGATGATGGTAGGGCTCTTGGGAAAGAAGTAGATTGTTTATCTTGCTGGATGGTGTGCATCTGTTCAGCTTGCAGATGCTAGTTAAGGCAGGAATGCAGACAAGAAGATAGAGCTTTAATCAAATTCTAAGACCATGGCCTCTTTCTTGCATCGAGTTCAGATCAAACCAAAAGTATCCTCTGAAGTCCCACCACCACCTTTCTGTCCTCTTGACTTTTATTTTTAAGATTTTAGTCTTTGCTAATGCTGTTGCTTGGCTATTAATCTGATGAGCTGATGAAGCCTTGTACTTAAAATCAAACTCCAGGAACAAAACTATGTGCATGTACTCTTACTCACTGTTGTGGATCAGGTTAATTTGCCTATTCTAAGCTTCTGTCTGCATATCCCTGACACTTCGGCCTGATTCAGCAAGTTCATGTGGCTAAACGTCTCTAGTGTCTCTTTTTCTTCAGTATGTTGTGGTGTGTGCCTTAGACTATAAGGAGATCCTTCAAGTGTGAGCAGGAGTGCTCTTTGGTGTGGGTGGGCTGAGGCAGTAAGTGCTGCCCTTACTCAAGGAGAATCTGGATGAATTTGTGTGACTGTGCCAGCAATGGTGGCTCCACTGTGAGTTAAAGCAAGTGTTTGAGCAGCAGCTTTCCAATGGAAAGAGAGTGGTTGTGAAGGGTTGGAGAACTTCCCTCTGTGTTTGGCTCTCATACCATATTAAATACTGTACCCTCCTTGCCTTCATTGTGTTTATTTTTGCAAGACAGATGTCTTATCTCTGCCTGAGGATTGCCGAAGGCTTTATGGACTGCTTCCTTTGGGCAGCTGAGAAGACATGGTCTTCAATTTTATCCTTGTGAACTGAAAGTGGAAAGTTTGGGGAGAAGATCTTAAGGTGCTGGTGGCCTATGCTCAGCTCCGCTCCTTGATGCCAAGCTTCCCCTGACTGGGAGGCTGACACCAAGGTTGTGTGGCATCTGCAATGTCCCCCAGCATGGCTATGAGCTGTGGCCAGAGGTCAGGGACTGGTGGCTGGCACTGAAGGGCAACTCAGATCTCCTCTGAGGGCTGGCTGCCCAGTGGTGCCCACAGGGGAAGGTGCTTTGTTCTCCCCAAAGTGCAGGTGACTGTAGCTGACCCATCTGTGCCTCTCTGAGTAGGTTTCTGGAGTTTTACTACACTAGAGGGAAGACTTTCAGCCAGTTACAGTTTTGAGTTTTAATTTTATTTAAAATACGAGACACTTGTGATAAAATTGTAGATGCATGATTATTTTTTCTGTGTGGTTTGTCAGCATCTTGTTTCTGCTGATGCAAGGCTGAAGGCAATCACTGAATGATGGTACAAACTCTTCCTATTTTCTGCTTAGCACTTCTGCTTAGGCTTTTCAGTAGCAATCCTCTCTTCTAATAAGCAGAAAATGATCACATCCTGCTTTTTGTTCTGTAGAAAATACTTTTCTTCAAAAAAGCCTCAAACCTAAAACCTCAAACAGATTTAATGGGATAAATATCCCCAGTGTTCACTGCAGCAGCAGGGCAAATGCAGTAAGAAAATCAGGTAAATAGACAGCTCAGAGTTAGAGCAGAGGCACAGGACACACCAGAAGTCTACTGAAGTCTGTGTCACAAGCATCTTCAGTATTCTGCATGGAAAGGGTATTCCTTGTGATTTTTGCACCTGAAAGAAATCAAAGAGGGAAGATATTTTCATGTGCAAGCTAAGTGTTCTATGGAGGTGCATTGGATGCATCACATAATTAATTAATTCTGTAACACATAATTAATTCTGTAACACAGGCACAAAATTAATATCCAGAACCCCTTTGTTTTTAAATTCAGCTTACAGAGAATTTCCTGGAAACTGAATTCCAGATTAGAATGTAGTTTGTTTCCATTTTTGTTTTGTTTTTAAAAGAAAAATAGGACACCCTCCCCTGAAACAGTCTGGGCACAAACCAGTTGGAATTTGAGTTGCTGTGATTTCTAAATAAGCTAAATTTCATGTTGCTTAGTAGATGTAACACAAAATTCAAAGAATCACAGAATGTTATGGGTTGGAAGGGACCCCTGCAGATCATCTAGTCCACCCCTGCTGCCAAAGCAGGTTGACCTAGGGCAAGTCACACAGGAACACATCCAGGTTTTGAAAGTCCCCAGAAAAAGAGACTCTGCAACCAGTACTCTGTCACCCTCACTGTAAAGAAGAAGTGGAACTTTCTGTCTTCCAGTTTGTATCCATTGCCCCTTGTTCTATCACTGGGTACCAGTGAAAAGAGACTGGCCCCATCTTCTTGACACCAACTCTTAAGGTATTTGTAAACATTGATCAGATCCTCCCCTAGCCTTCTCTTCTCCAAGCGAAACAGCCTTTCCTCCTAAGAGAGATGTTCTATTCCCTTAATCATCTCTGCAGCCCTCCATTGAACTCTCTCCAGTAGTTCCCTGTCTCTCCTGAATTGGGGAGCCCAGAACTGGACACAGTACTCCAGATGAGGTCTCACTATGGCAGAGTACAGGGGCAAGAAAACCTCCCTCAACCTGCTGGCCACACTCTTCTTAATGCACCCCAGGATACCATTTGCCCTCTTGGGCACAAGGGCACATTGCTCTCTCATGGTCAGCTTTACTGTCCACCAGGACTCCCAGGTCTTTCTCCACAGAGCTGCTCTCCAGCAGGTCAAACCCTAATCTGTACTAGTGCAGAGGGTTATTCTTGTCCTGATGTAGGACTCTACACTTGCCCTGAAGTCCAGGGTTGCAATTCTACTTACTGCCCTGCTTCTTCCTCATGTGATACTGCACTCCACCATCTCATGGTCACTACAGCCCTAATGGGTATCACAAATGTAAGGGTTGGAAGGAAACAAGCAGTGTCACTTACATGTTCACTTCACAGATCCTCCAGTTCCTGCTGAAGCTGAGAATAGTTGCCATCTCCTCTTTAGTCAATTCAAAGTCAAACACCTAACAAGAGAAACAGCTGGAAATCAACTCTTCAAAAAGTCAAAACGATGTGAAGAAGAAGAAAATTAAGAGAGCAGCTCCACACTGGAGGGACCATCTTCAGTCATGGACTGCTGAACAAACACCTAGAGGAAGAACTTATTTTATGGACACAAGAACTATTTTATGACCATTGCTTATTCTTTGTATGATTTTTCTAGTATATTACTGTGGATGGGCTCCAGGCAAGCTGTGCCTGCTGATCAATCCACAAGCCACAGACCAGGAAATACTGTATAAGACCTCTTTGATGTCCTGCTTCAAAGCAGGCCTGGCTTGACCCTGAGTAGAGTGTAGGTAAGCATAAAGAAAGAAAAATCCCAGTCCTCCTGCATGAGAAGCACTTGGGAAGGGTAAGAAGACACCACTGCTAGCTCTGCAGGGAAAAGGCACAGCATCCCTGAAGGGCAGCACCCAGGTCGCTCCTAATGACTCACCTGGAAGTTCTCCACAATGCGCTGTGGTGTGACAGACTTGGGAATCACAATCACATTTCTCTGGATCTGGAAGCGAAGGAGAACCTGCAGGAACAGACAGTGGAGTCAGAGCAGCGTCTGTGCCAAGAGCTGTTTTGCCACCAGCAGAACAAAATGCTTTCTGTGGAGCTACAATTCAAATAATTCCAACTGCTGTGGCCCAGGTAGCGCTTCCTGAAGGGGAAAGAGAGAAGTGATGGATGCCCACATGCAAGGCCTTCTTTTCTATCCAGTTTTGGGACAGTCAAGTCCTTTTCTTCCCAGTTGGACATTCAGCAGTCTTTGCAAGCAGTCTCTCATTCTCTGCAAGAGGACTTGAGAGGTAAAGTGACATCTGAAGACAGGTCATGAACCTTTTTCTCATTGAGTGGCAAAAAGATAATAGTAGCATGGCTTGCAAGCCATATAATAGAAATAATAGTATCATAGAACTGCTTTGGTTGTAAAAGACTTTCAAGGTCATTGAGCCCAGCCCTTATCTAACTCTACCAAATCTTGAGATAATCCATGTCCCTTAGCACCATACCAGTATGTCTTCTAAGCACCTCCAGAGAGGTGCTTAAAGACCAGTATGTCTTTTAAGCTCTCTCCCTGGAGAGCCTATTCCAGTGTTTGAGAACCCTTTCAGTGAAGAACTTTCTTTTAATAGCCCATCTAAACCTCCCCTTGTGCAACTTGAAACTATTTGTTCTCCATATCACTTGTTACTAGGGGAAAAAAAACTTGCTACAACCTTCTTTGGAGTGGTTGTAGAGAGAAAGTCTCCTCTCAGCCTCCTTGTCTCCAGAAAGGAACCCCAGTTCCCTCAGCTGCTCCTCATGAGACCTGTTCTCCAAACCCTTCACCAGCCTCATTTGCCTGTGTGGCTGAGGCCATGCATCTGCATTGTTAGAGAAATATGAGAGTGCCACAATTCATGGGGAATGGATGGAGGTTTTAGCCACTCTTCAGCTCAGTTTTCCTCAAGGGCTGTGTTACATGAAGAAGTATCCACTGCACTGCACTGCACCTACCCACCTGTGCTGGGGTTTTGTTGTGCTTGGTTGCAATGTCTTTGATCTTGGGGTCATCCAAAAGGGAAGGATCCTCTGGCTTAGCCCTACACAGAGAAAATAAATCAGTGGCAAGAAAACTACAGAGAAAGACCCAGCCTAGCACCAGAGATCTGTATCTAGATCCTGTGGTCTCAATGCTACAAACAATACATGGCAGCTCCCCTGCAAAGCACAAAGCAATCTTACCATGGCCTGTCAGGAGAGCCAAGCGGACTGTAGGCTGTCACAGCAATCCCTTTGGACTGACAGTACTTGATCAGCTTCTCCTGGGTAAGGTATGGATGACATTCAATCTGCCAACACAAAGGCACAGGCTGATAATGTCAAAGCTGTGGTGATATTGTTGTGTTCCATGGAATATCTCCTAACCCAGTTGGAGTCTGCTGTTCCCTCTCATCTGCCAGTGGCCTACATGGTAACATGCATCACGAGTATTGAAAGGACCTAGTTTTATACAAAGTGTTTAGAAAATGTTTGCTGTGGGGGTTTCACAGAGGCCATCTCTGGGTTCTTTTTTATTCCAGAAAATGTTTCCAGTCAAACATTCATAAAGATAAGACAAATGGGAAGTATTCAGGTGTCTTTTGTACTCAGAAAAACGAAGAGAGAAGGATTCTGAGCACATGCTGTTGACTACTTTGTTCTTCCTTTTCCCATGTCCTCATTAAACTATAAACAGATCTTTATAATCCCTGAAAACTATTCACCTGCAGTCACTTTAGCAGCTTACCTGGTTATTTGCAGGCTTGTACTTCAGCCCTGGCTTGTTCAGGATTCTTTCAATCTGATCATGGTTGAAGTTGGAGACACCAATGGCTTTCACCAGACCAGCATCCACCAACTCTTCCATGGCCTAACAGAAAGTGGAGCAAAGTCAGCTTCTAGGGTACAAGAAAGGGCCTGAAGATGTTCTTCCCTTCATATCACAAGCAGCACAAAAGAAGTATTTAGAATTCTCTGAGGGAAAAGCAGGTACTGGTACGTTAGTGCTATCTCGCCCAAGACCAAACTCTTACTCCTTGAGTTTGTGGAAGTTCACACTAAGCTGCATTAAGAAAAGAATAACTACAATGATCTACTGTTGTGGAAGCTCTGGAGGGCCATGGCCCACATACTGGGCATGACCTCTACCTAAAATTCCTTTATTTCTGTAAAATTTACTTGACCAATTCAAGAAAGGCACAGTAACTGTGGCAAAGACAATTGCACTGTTGTTGTGGTCAAGTAACAAACATTTTCTAAACACAGTCTGGTTTGCAGCTCCACTGAAAGTGATGGTGCTCACTGTGGGGTCAGGCAGTCAAGTGAGGTGCTGTGTCCCGGCTTGCCCAGACATGTTTTTCTGCTCTCCCTCCTTCAGCTATGGGGAGAAGCAACCGCGGGGAAGAAGACAAAGAACCTGGAGCCACTGAGTCTAAGGACTCTGGCTTGCCCAGACTTGTTTTGCTCCTGTTTGTATCATGTGGTGAACAAGGTACATACTCTTGGCTTGTGCCTTGCCTTGTGCAAGGCCTATGTTTTTCCCAAATTTTTGTAAAGCAAGCTTGTGGCTTCACCTAGTATGGTCAGGCTCAGCTAACTGCCATTCTGATTGGTTATTCTGTGTCCAAAGGCCCATTAGTCTTGGGCTGTATTGATAAAAAGAGATGAGCAGGTAACACAAGGTGCTCTGCTGTTGTATTCGTGCCTGCTGCTGCCTGCTGCTGCCATTGCTCTCTGCCTCTGGCAGTGATTCTGCCATTGCCTTCTGCAGCATTATGCTAAGCTATAAGATAGCTCTGCTGAACTGCCTGGAAACTGCCTGCCTCGAGTTTACCAGGAACAGGCTCTAGACACCTCCACACGATTGGCCTGCCTAGCCAGCATGACGTTGTGCTGAGACTGCACGTGGCAAGACATCCTGCCTACACCTGAAAGTCTCCTGCCAAGACAAGAAGTCCTGGACACACAGATTGTCCAGAGCAATGAGGACCAGGACAGAGATTGTCTGCCTCCTTTCCCCAGCACCCTGTGAAGCCTGGGAAGAGCCAGAAGCCTTAGTGGCTAAGAAGACACCAACAATTCCCTGAAAGCATTTGGGTACTGCCTGAAGCTGTAGCTAGCCCCATGAGTCAGGAGACTAATATTTTGTGAGTAAATACTTAAAGCCTCTTGTAAGTCACTAATTGCCTTCTGCCATAAGCAGAAAGGAGCCTCCTGAGTCCATCTAGTGGACAAGCAGTGTAATTAACTGCAAGCAGTATATTGACTGCAAGAACCTTCTCTTCCAGTTTAATGTTTGCCTTTGCCAGTTATTTCTTAAAGTCCTCTAGTTTTGCCTGTTCCCTGTGTATGTAAGTATCCAAGCCTTACATTTTGAACCTTGTAAATAAGTTTTCTGGCAAGATTTAATGTTAATGAACAGTTTTCATAGTATTGACAATCTTCACCTGGATATCAAATTAATATAGATTATTAATTTTTCATCATTCATAATAGGTGCTCAGGGAACAGGAATAACTAGCTAATGCCTAATAACTATCTAATGCCTAACAACTAGGTCATGCCTAACAACTAGGTCTAAGCATGCACATTATGAAAAGCTGCTTTGTACTGCATTATGTTCCCCCCAAACTGATTTTGCATCTATGAGACTACAGTTCTGTCACTGCTGAACATCATGAAAGCACAGGAGAGGCAGCTGAGGTCAGAGTACATGTCTCCTCTGCTGGGACTGAACTTACCTCCCATGTCTGTAGGAAATCTGTGTTGCTGGGTATACACATGCCTTTGTCATCTTTGGGAAACAGCTCCTCTCCTGCCTGTCAGTGACAAAGAATATGCTTGAAATTGTCTCTGTTGGGATGCTGGCTATGAAAAGGAATGTAAGGAGCTAAAGCTAAAAGTGCATGAAAAAAAAACCAAACCAGGTAATTCTCATAATGATTAATTCTTCATCCATTTTTAATTCTTAGTTGACTCAGGGTGATGGCAATTTTGCCACCTACTACCCCAGTAAAGGCAGGGATGCCTGCCAACGATCCACAAAATGCATGCAGGGCAGCAGTTTGGTTACGAAACAGTATCCAAGAGCCATAGTGAGTTCATACCACCTGTTGTGCCATTATGCTGATTAGTGGCTTTTAAAGAGGACTGACTCTGACCCTGTGAATGTCCACATGTATACTGGAGGAGATCTCCTGATAAAGGTGCTGCTGACAGACAGGCTGCTGGGCAGGCTCACTGTTTAAGTTGCTTTGTCAGGAAAATTAAAGAAGCCTCTAGATAGTATAGCCAAAGTGTTTTGGATGATTGGAATATTCTAGATGCCACAATGTTATGCTGTCCTGTGTTTCACTTCACAGCTTTGTCCAGATAAAGCTAACTAAAACAGTATTGAGAGGATGAAATGAAGCTGAACTCAAAAAGATCACATAGAAGAGAGATTTTGATCTGCATGAAAGGAAAGGCTAAGGAGATGTGTGTGTGTGTGTGTGTGTGTGTGTGTGCATACATATATATATATACACACACACATATATAAGTAAAAATGTGTACACACACCAACTGGCATAAATCTTTTGAAGTACATGTAATCTGTGAAAGTTTGGTATTAAAAAATATCTTTTGAAATCCAGTATCAGTGAAACAATACTAAGGCTCCCACAGGCAAGGTCAGCTCAGTCTGGACTGTACTAAGGACCTGGTGATTAAAGGCAGAAATGGAAATCAGGAGCATTTTCTTTCACTCTGCAATTCTGTAACCTGCGAAAGACAGAATTTCTGTCAGGCAGCCCTCCTGCCCACAACGGGTCATTTTTGGATGAGCATGCCTGGGATTTGTAAAAGAAAGAGAAAGTGGCATAGCTTGTGCTTGCAGCTGGGAGGCCTGATCTTAGTGCTAGGTCTGCATCTCCTCCTATCACAAGGGCAGAGGACGCTGTACAAGCAACGATCTCAGGGGCAGAGGTCAAGAGTGGCTCACGTGGCCAGAGTAAAGCTGAATGAGCAACTCTGGAGCAGTGCTGGTACACACAACAGACACATGGTCTTTCTGGACTGGAGCAGCACTACTGCTGTAGTTGCTACTGGCAGTTCTGAGGAGCTCTTCCAGGAGGGGAAGCCAAGGGCATTGCTGTTACTGTACCTTGAACCCACAAGGCCAGTGTATGATGTAGAGGTCCAGATAATCCAGTTTCAGTCTAGCAAGAGTCTTCTGACAGCCTTCCTTCACCAGAGGCTTTTCATGAAATGTGCTCCAGAGCTAGAGACAGAAAGCCAAAGAACACTGTGATCTCCTGGGTTTAGCAGGCAAAGCCAAGAAAATATAATGACAAGCCACAAAAGAGTGGTTGGCACCATTCTGTACCAAGGTAAGAAGCAACTTCAAAATCCAGATAAACAGCCTGCTTTCCTTAGTAAGCAAGAGAAAGAGAACCCACCAACCACATCTTCCATGGGACATGTGCTGGGCAGATTACATTGTCCAAGGTGGCCAGAACCTCATCCTCCTCACGTGACAGAGGCACCCCTTTGGCAGAACTGCAGCCCTGGCTGCTAGAACAAGCACCAGACACTGCCAGGCTTGTCTTTGCTGTTCTTTAGGATTCAGTGAGGTGCTGTTCGTAAACTGTTTCTGCCTCTGTATCCTTTACACAGAGCGCTCTTCGACCTCTGCATTGCAGGTTTCTACCTTGCATGGTGTTACCTGGCCCACTCTACCTTTTCCTGCTTCTCTCCTTTTGCAGCTGTTGAACTGCAGATGGCCTCTCATCTTCTGGGTCCNGCATTGCTGTTACTGTACCTTGAACCCACAAGGCCAGTGTATGATGTAGAGGTCCAGATAATCCAGTTTCAGTCTAGCAAGAGTCTTCTGACAGCCTTCCTTCACCAGAGGCTTTTCATGAAATGTGCTCCAGAGCTAGAGACAGAAAGCCAAAGAACACTGTGATCTCCTGGGTTTAGCAGGCAAAGCCAAGAAAATATAATGACAAGCCACAAAAGAGTGGTTGGCACCATTCTGTACCAAGGTAAGAAGCAACTTCAAAATCCAGATAAACAGCCTGCTTTCCTTAGTAAGCAAGAGAAAGAGAACCCACCAACCACATCTTCCATGGGACATGTGCTGGGCAGATTACATTGTCCAAGGTGGCCAGAACCTCATCCTCCTCACGTGACAGAGGCACCCCTTTGGCAGAACTGCAGCCCTGGCTGCTAGAACAAGCACCAGACACTGCCAGGCTTGTCTTTGCTGTTCTTTAGGATTCAGTGAGGTGCTGTTCGTAAACTGTTTCTGCCTCTGTATCCTTTACACAGAGCGCTCTTCGACCTCTGCATTGCAGGTTTCTACCTTGCATGGTGTTACCTGGCCCACTCTACCTTTTCCTGCTTCTCTCCTTTTGCAGCTGTTGAACTGCAGATGGCCTCTCATCTTCTGGGTCCCCTCAGCAGGGTGCTGGACCTCAGCAGGGTGCTGGACCTCAGCAGGGTGCTGCCACAGCTTATTCTTCCTAACTCTCCATACAGAATAGGGTGCAGCAGCAAGCTTGCATCAGGAGTGACTTGATAAATGTTATTATGCATTGCTTTATCCCGTGGCATACAGTTTGTCTCCAGTCCTATTATGAAAATACTATAGGCAAAGCATTTCCTCACCTCTGCTCTGGGGTGGAAAAGCATCAGTTCCTTACCTTACTGACAATGAAGAGGTCCTCTCGTTTCACAACACCTTCCTTGATCTTCTGCTGGATGCCATCCCCAATTTCATTCTCATTCTGGTATACATAGGCACAGTCAAAGTGGCGGTACCCAGCATCAATGGCAGCCATCACTGCAGCTTTTGCTTGCCCTGGTGGGGACTGAAAATATTGCATAAATCTTAGGAATCTGAAGTCAGTATAAACACCTGAATCCTAGGAAAGAGACAGATTAAATTCATCTTGTTGAAAGCAATTCCTCTCTGCCCTAGGTTGTTTGCTGTGGGGTTTTTTTTCTTTATAAGAACAGCATTTCTTGCAGTCTTGGGCTCCAGGGCTTGAAGCCAGCCTCCAGCCATTCTAGCCCCACTCCAATGCAGGTTCAGCCCAGCAGCCAGGTAGAGCAGAGTCCCAGACACCAGGACAGTTCTCCTGAAGCTCATCAGTGGGAACAGTGTTTTGTGTCAGGGTGCTCTGCAATACTGGTGCTTTGCTTTTCTCTGAAGCTGTTACCTTCCAGGTGCCCAGCCCCACAAGGGGCATCTTGGCTTTGGTGTTCAGCTGCACGTAGGTTGTCATGATCCTTCACACGGTCTGAGAAGCCTCACTGCAGCCGCCTCTTGCCCAGCTGGTTCAGTAGTAACTGATTATTTCCCAGGGGAGGGGAAGATGATGAAGTGGTGCCAGTGCTCTGGGTCCTCCCATATCTGGCAAACAAGGCTGTGGCTTTTTCTTGTAGACTCAACTCACACAAAGTTGAAATCAATTAAAAATTGGGGAGGAAATCACGTCCCTGCATCATACAATGGTGTGCCCTGCAAACCTTTCCTCCTGGTAAAGTTCCTTATCAAAAGATAAGGATGGAGAGGTTCCTTATCAAAAGATAAGAGCAGAGGGCAGCTGTGCCCTGGTGCGGGTTGTGTTGGTGCAGAGTTCAGCTCCTGCAGTGCCCCTGCCCCGTGCCATCAGCTGTTCACGTGTATCTCTCTTGTGGTAGGTGCTGGGGTGTTGCAATACCCTCCTGCAGTTGAGCCCATTGGTTACTGGGTGGAGAGCCTGTGTGATTCAATGGCACTTTGGCCCATGATTTGTCGTTGGTAAAGCCAGAGGTGTGTCCCAAAGGAGTCAATCAACGGGAGTCGCCCGGTAGGACAGAGGTCACTCACTGTGGGCGCTTGGAGCTGTTCCCTCACTGCTGGCTGTGCGTTTGTGGGCTGTGAGCCCTGGGCTGAGGAAGGGCTGAGCCCCTTTGGGTGCCGCAGAGTGTCCTCAGGGCAGTGGTGGTGGCCTGGTCGGGTGCCAGGAACCTCGGAGTGTTGCGTGCTGGTGAAGTGAGATGGCGAGAGCACACCTTGGTGTGAGTTTACAGAGGAAGAAGCAGTTCTTTGTCAGCCTCACACATGGAGGCAATGCACGCCTCACGGGCTGGGAAGTCAGGCACAGAGAACAGGGAAGTTCACCCAGGCTATGTGTGGCAAAAGTTAGAAGTGAAATGAAGTCCATGTTTCCAGATCTTAGCAGGAACATTGCTCTGGTAAGATTTCAGCCCTGGCTGCTTTTTTTTCCCCACCTTGTTTTATTAGTGCCGGCAGCAGGCTTATCTCCATGGCTTGATTGCTAGCAGCCAGTGCATACTCAGAGGAGAGTTTCATAATGCAGAGAAAGATGTGTGAGTGTAGAAGATAAAAGGTGTCCTCCAGTTATGTGGTCACTGTGTCATTTACAGCTCATGTCATAAACTAGTGCATCTTGTTGCACAAAACTAGAACGCAGGTAACAGGAACAGGAGGCTGTATTTTAATGTTTGCACACAGGAGGGCAGAGTTAAACTTCTGTGTGACAGCTGCTGTAGAATTTCTTCTATGATCTCTCTGCAGATTGGATGGGATGTTGCATTCTTTAGATTTTGTAACAGCAAGAAGGTGGAAATCTCTCTTCCTCTGTCTCTTCCTAAAAAGGATAAAGGTGGTTTATGTGCATAATAAAGACATTGGCATTAAAATTTCCTGGTGTGAACTCAAACACAGGTGACCGCCTGGTGGATGTGGGGCAGGCTGTGGATGTAAGGCCTTTGACAGTCTGCATAGCAAACTCCCGGCCAAGCTGGCAGCCTGTGGCTGGGACAGGGGCACTCTGTGCTGGGTTAGGAACTGGCTGGATGGCTGGGCACAGAGACTGGTGGTGAATGGAGCCACATCCAGCTGGCAGCCAGGCACTAGGAGTGTTCCCCAGGGATCAGTGCTGGGCCCAGTCCTGTTTAATACCTTCACTGATGATCTGGATGAGGGNGCCTGGATCAGGAACAGTGTGGCCAGCAGGACAAGAGAGGTTATTTTGCCCCTGTACTCAGCACTGGTCAGGCCACACCTTGAGTGCTGTGTCCAGTTCTGGGCCCCTCAATTCAAGAAAGATGTTGAGGTGCTTGAATGTGTCCAGAAAAGGGCACCAAGGCTGGTGAGGGGCCTGGAGCACAGCCCTGTGAGGAGAGGCTGAGGGAGCTGGGGGTGTTCAGCCTGAAGAAGAGAAGGCTCAGGGCAGACCTCATTGCTCTCTACAGCTACCTGAAGAGAGGCTGTGGCCAGGTGGGGTTGGGCTCTTCTGCAAAGCACTCAGAGGCAGAACAAGAGTACACAGCCTCAAGCTGTGCCAGGGGAGGTTCAGGCTGGACGTTAGGAAGAAGTTCTAGACGGAAAGAGTGATTGGCGTTGGAATGGGCTGCCCAGCGAGGTGGTGGAGTCCCCATCCCTGGAGGTGTTAAGAGGAGGCTGCATGAGGTATTTAGTGCCATGAGTTAGTTAATTAGGTGTTATGTGATAGGTTGGACTTGATGATCTCAGAGGTCTTTTCCAACCTGGTTGATTCTGTGATTCTGTGAAAGGTGAGTTTTGAAGAGGCAACTATCACTAATGTGCCAACTTTCTGAATGGTCTGATCCTTAAATTAAAGGCATAGTTAGTGGGGACTGTGGACTGCCTACAGATCACAGAAAGCAGCATGTGCTGTATCAGAGTTGAGTTGTTAACTGCACATCTGCAGCCAGAGGGTCCTTCCATTGGGAGATTTGCCAGTGAGTCAACAGCATTGACTCACTGGCTTGACCAAGGAGGCCTTTCCTTACAATGTCTGTGAACTGTGCCAGCTCTCTCTTCAGCCAGCCTAACCTATTTTGTGTTCTCAGAATGGCTGGACTCGCTGTGTACCAGGAATGGCGTCCTGTGTATCAAAAACAGTGTGGCCAGCAGCACCAGGGCTGCCATTCTGCCCTGTACTGGCCCTGGGGAGGCCTCACCTGGAGCACTGTGTGCAGCTCTGGGCCCTCACTGCAAGAGACATTGAGGGGCTGGAGTGGGGCCAGAGGAGAGCAACGAGAATGGGGAGGGGGCTGGAGGGGAAGGCTGCTGAGAAAAGGCTGAAGGAGCTGGGGGTGTTCAGCCTGGAGGAGAGAAGACTTAGGGGGGACCTTATCACTCTCTACAGCTTCCTGAAGGGAAGTCGTAGTAAGGTGGGGGTCAGGCTCTGCTCCCAGGCAACTTGTGCCAAGACAAGAGAGCATGGCCTGAAGCTGCTCCAGGGAAGGGTTAGATTGGATGTTAGGAAGCACTTCCTGATGGAAAGGCCAATCAGACACTGGAATGGACTGCCCAGGGAGGTGGTGGAGTTGCTGTCCTTGGAGGTGTTTAAGGCAAGCTTGGATGTGGCACTCAGTGCCATGGTCTGGTCGATGCAGTGGTGTTAGGTCATAGGCTGGGCTTGATGACCTCAGAGGTCTATTCCAGCCTCAATAGTTCTGTGATTATTTTAGTGCTTCATCACCAGAGATTCCCTCTGTTCCCCCACTCTACAGCTCACAAGACAGCTGTAGTTGTGGCTTGGGCATGATGGAGACAAAATTCCACAGGATATGCATCCCAGTCTTGGCTAATTTTTGTTTTGTATTGGAAATGCCATGTTACTATGAGGCTGTTGCTTCTTTTACTCTTGGCTAACCAGACCTGGAGGTAGCTCCTCAAAGCTTGTGTAGATGGACTTTTGATAAGGGCCTGTGGTGATAGGACAAGAGACAACAGTTCTAAACTAGAGCAGATTTAGACTGGACATTAGGAAGTTCTTTACTGTGAGAGTTGTGAGACAGGAACAGGTTGCCCAGAGAAGCTGTGGATGCCTTATCCTGGAGGTGTTCAAGACCAGGCTGGATGAGGCTTTGTGCAACCTGGTCTGGTAGGAGGTGTTCCTGCCTAAGACAGGGGGAGTGGAACTAGATGACCTTTAAAGTAAAGTCCCTTCTAACCCAAACCATTCTGTGGCTCTGTGGCTTAAGAATGGAGGCACAGAACCCAGAACAGCAAGAAGAGTAAGAACTGACCTTTCCCTTCTCTATAGTGTAAACCAATGGGGTCAAGCCAATTGAAGAGGCAGGGGGATACTATGCCAGGCTGAGAAAGAGCTGCTAAAAGTGGTTTATGTCTGTTGTTATCCTTTCGCACAGTCACCCTCTGGAGAGAGATGGACTTCTCAGATGGAGTAGTTACATTCTAATATTTGCATAGCACACAAGAAGCACCTGAAGCCATAATTTGGTTCTGAGGAATTCTGGCTCTGAAGCTGCAGTGACTATTGCCGTTACAAATACAGAAAACGGGAGATTCTGTGGCACATCAGCTTGAAACTGCCCTGAAGAGGAACCTTTTAAGTTAGCAGAACTGCAGGAAGATAGTTTTGAGACTCCCATCAAATGGAATTGTTTGATGATAAAGTGTAAAGCCAAAAAGTGGCTGCCTGAGGATAAATAGGACAGGAAGAGATAGTTATTAGAACTGTCAGGCAGTGGGGAGCAGATCCCTGAAGGCAGTGGAGGAGGTGTTGACAGCAAAGGCAAAACAAGGCATGTTTGCAGTATTCCCAAAGTATAATATGGTTACATTTTTCTTCTGATTCTTGTCTATCTGGAAATCTTGCTCTGATTCATTATGTTGATGCAAATGCCTCTTTTGGACACATATCAGCTGAAGCAGGTTGTATATTGATTTAGCTTAGATCTGTTCCTTACCACTTCAGTTAAAAGAGCACTCCAGCAGAAGAACATCTGTCCTCCCACAGACTTAGCATTGATTGAACAGCATCAGTTTTTAAACTAGTTTAATTAAACTGCAACTTCCTTGCGCAGGTCAGGACTGGTTGCTGTGGAAGCAGAAGAATGTCAGTGTGCTTTGTGTCTCTTTTTGAACTTGTAAAATGAAACCTTCTGATCACAGCCTGGAAAGGTGAGTTCTTGTGGGACTGTCAAGTATTATACTTGATTTTCTCTGCTTCAAGCGCTGGGAAAAGACCAGGCACCAAAGTATCAACAAAGACCATACCTTCTCATTTTTTATTTTTATGTTTGTGGGTTTTCTGTGAGTAAATAGACAGGACCCCATGGCCAGTCTCCAAACTCAACTCATCAACAAACAGAGAAAGTTTACCTATCCAAGACCTATGTTCCCATCCAGTTCTGTTGGTAGGAACCAGACTTCCCCCTCTTGTACATGCAGACTGCAGTTTTCCAAAGCTCATCACTCTGAAGGACAGTCTGCTATTTTTTCTTGCCAAATGGAGGCCTTTGTCTTGGTGGGAAAGTAGTTTCATGCTCTATTTCAAGTTTCAGCAATTAGACATTGCTAGTTCTGACAAGAAAAAGGATCCTTCCAATGCCTAAAGAGTGGAGCAAGGGATGTGCTGCCCATTTGTAACACACAAAAGTGCTGAAAATATTTTCTTCATGTTTGAAAAACAAACCAAAATGAAGCACACAGTTAAAACCAATGAGTTAATCTTGATTAGGAATAACATTGCGTCCCTCGGGGGTCAGTGCTGGCACCAGTGTTGTTTCACATCTTTGTCAGTGCCATGGACAGAGGAATCAGTGCACCCTCAGCAAGTTTGCAGATGGCACCAAGCTGCTTGCTTGTCTAGCTGCTTGCTAGCAAGTTGACTTGCTAGAGGGCAGGGATCCACCCAGAGGGACCTGGACAGGCTGGAGAGGTGGGCCCAGGCCAACCTCATGAAATTCAACAAGGCCAAGTGTAAGGTCCTGCACCTGGGTAGGCACAATCCCAAGCACAAATCCAGGCAGGGTGGTGAATGGCTGAGAGCAGTCCTGAGGAAAAGGAGCTGGAGTACTGGGTTGATGAAAAGCTCAACATGAGCCTGTAGTGAGAGTGCAGCCCAGACAGCAACCGAGTCCTGGGCTGCATCAAGAGCAGAGTGGCCAGCAGGGCAAGGGAGGGGATTCTGCCCCTTTGTTGTGCTCTCCTCAGACCCCATCTGGAGTCCTGTGTGCAGTTCTGGAGCCCCCAGCACAGGAAGGACATGGGAGTGTTGGAGTGGATCCAGAGGAGGGCCACAAAGATGCTCAGAGGGCTGCAGCAGCTCTGCTATGAGGACAGGCTGAGAGAGTTGGGGCTCTGCAGCCTGGAGAAGAGAAGGCTTCCAGGAGACCTTACAGTAGCCTTCCAGTATCTGAAGGGGGCCTACAGGAAGGCTGGGGAGGGACTATTTATAAGGTCTTGCAATGACAGGACTAGGGGCAATGGCTCTAAACTGGCAGAGGGGAGATTTAGACTGGATGTTAGGAGGAAGTTCTTTACATTGAGGGTGGTGAGACACTGGCACAGGTTGCCCAGGGAGGTTGTGGCTGCTCCCTCCCTGGAGGTGTTCAAGGCCAGGTTGGACGAGGCCTTGAGTGAGCTGTTCTAGTGGGAGGTGTCCCTGCCTATGGCAGGGGGTTGGAACTGGATGATCTTTGAGGTCCCTTCCAACCTTACCATTCTATGATTCTATGATTAAAAATACCACAGTGGAATCTGTGCAATTAGAACTGAATAGAAATTGCTTCATAACCTGAACTGACACACAACAGGGAGGACAGATGGTTTTAGCTGAGTTACTCAGGTTTTGTGAATGAGAGCAGAACCTCTTGTGATCTTTCTCCTGCCTGTGGATGGATCTGTGGATAATAGGAACATTTAGTGGGGGTGTGGAAGGTCGAATGATTCCCACAAAAGTTTGGTTTACTGTCTAGGTTTGCAGCAGGATTGGTCAGATGAGCTTCCACACTTTCAGCATCTGTCATTTCCAGAAGTAATTCAGTGCATGGTGTGGAGGAGGCCATGAGCTGCACGTCATTCTGGTGGGATGCTTCTAGCTATTACCTTGTCTGGAAACTTTCACTTGTCCTGTAACCATGTCTGCAACCCAAAGGGCTAGGAAAAGATGGTGGCCAGGAGTGGGTTGGTGCAGAAGCCAGAGAAATTAATTTGACCTGTGTGTGCTCCCAGATGCCCTCCTAAACTA
Source organism: Ramphastos sulfuratus (assembly GCA_013399055.1). NCBI lineage: Eukaryota > Metazoa > Chordata > Aves > Piciformes > Ramphastidae > Ramphastos > Ramphastos sulfuratus. Next base: position 79,071 of record WBNM01025870.1, on the reverse strand, counting down.
GCTGTAACCCAGAGGATCTAAGAAAATGTCTAATGTTTGAGAGCACCTGTGCTCAAAGGGCAAGAGAGCTTGGTCAGACAGCACTGGCATAATTTTATAGTATCTTTCAAGAGGTATTATAACCTCCCCACAAAAAAACTTCCAAAAAAACAGAAGTTGGTTACCAGATATATGCTACTTCTGCAAATGCCTTCTTAAGAAAGGCAGGACCATACTTCTTTGTTTTTGTTTTTTTTTAAATTTCCCTCACAGATCCACTGAATTGATCTGTATGTCCAGCAGATCAAGGGAGGTTCTCCTCCCCCTTTCCTCTGCCCTGGTGAGGCTCCACCTGGAATACTGCATCCAGTTCTGGGCTCCCCAGTTCAAGAGGGACAGGGGTCTACTGGAGAGAGTCCAAGGGAGGGCTACAAGGATGCTGCAGGGACTGGAGCACTGCCTGACAAGGAAAGGTTGAGAGTCCTGGAGCTGCTTAGTCTGGAGAGGAGAAACCTGAGAAAGGATCTGAGCAATGTCTGTGAATAGCTGAGGTCTGGGAGTCAGGAAAGAAGGGACAGGAACAGCCTCTGCTCACTTGTGCCCTGGCATAGGACAAGGACAAGTACCAAATGTTTAAGCAGTTACCTGAGCTGTCCAAAATGCTAAATGTTGAGTAGTGCTTTGTGTCTCTGGGAAGCAGAATGTGCCCTTTTTTTTTTTTTTTTTTNTTTTTTTTTTTTTTTTTTTTAATTATGGAAAATATTTTTCCAGACTTTTCAGTGGACAGCTAGATCTGATGGCAATCCAGAGAAACAAACTAATGCTGAATGAAAAAAACAGCAGAAGTCAAGCGCAAAAGTTATTTAAAGGAATGATCTTTGTGTAAGTGAAACAGGTATGATATGAAAATTAGAATTGAACAATTCTGGGAAGTTGGATATCTTAACTCCTCACACATGCATGATTTATTAGTCCTGTCTGCCTTTTCCACTCAAGCTCCTTTTACATTAAAGAAAGGGCAGAGAACCAAAGGGGAGAAGCATGAATTAACTTGTGGTACACAGCTATTTATTCAGAAACTTAACTCCCACATTTTCCTGGGGAAAAAAAAAAAATCCTGAAAAAGGGAGGCCTGACTGTTGCTTTTTAAAGTCAGGAGCAACCCCCCTGAATTCTGAGAAGTTGCTGTAAAGCTGAAGAGCAGTGTGACTCAGTCCTTCTGTTTATATTACCTAATCATGACACAGAACAGATTTTTTGTGTAGGAAACTCATTTCTGTGCTCCATTCCAAACTAAACATCACCCAGGCTTGTTTTGTAAACTGGTGCACAGCAGGAGATCTACAGCGCATGAGAAGAAAGGTAAGAAGCACAAGACACATCTTTGTGATTTGTAGAATGTTTGAGAGACAGCAAACATAATAAATAGAGATGGATCTCCACAAACACATCAACAAGTAAGAGCTAAGAAGTTAACCCAGAGCTCATTGTAACGTGGAAGTAGAGCCTCTGAGAGCAGGGCTTTGAGGTGAGCCATGACTTTTTATAGAAAGACATTAGTACAAGCAAGCTTGAACATGTCTTGTGCCTGTTTGTTGTTCTCACCAGTGGTGTTGGGGGGGGTGTCCCATTTTACCCTTTTGGTTATTTTTGCTCAGATTCTTACATGCTGTTGCCCTGTTATAGTATCAACACTACCCAGTCTGTTTTCTAACCAACTTATCATGCCTTGACTAAACACCACCTTGCTGCTTTCTTTTTTTCAGAGGCCCTTTTAAATTATCTTTTCCCAGACAGTTTGTTGTTGACGTCTGATGTCTACAGCACTTTGTTTATCTTGAGGGGGAAAAAAAAGGCAGATTCACCACAGGATTTTCTGTGCTTTATTTGCCACAGTAAGTTAATTTGTAAGGTACTGACTAGAAAATGGTGAAATGCACCAAATCAAAACCTGCAATGTGAACCACTCTGGAGTCACAACATTTAGAAGTGAACTTCATAAATCTTCAAATTCTGTTTCTTTTTCTGGAAATGGGGAAAACCTCTGGTTGTGAAAAATAATTTTGTTGTCCCAGCCGTTGGCACCCTGTACAAGTTTCTGTGGAGCTGTATTTGGAAGTTAGAGCAGTATCCATGAGGGCTCCTGCAGAACATTGTGTTCCACATTTTCTGGTAGCATCTAGACACCAATCTTTAATTGTAAGTGTCCATTAAATGCTTCTGAGGGCATATAGAGTGTAAGGTTTCCCCATGGGTATGTTTTCAGCTTGGAATCTGCAGAAATGATGTTTGTTTGTTTTTGAGTGAGGATTTCACATTAGCACATTCACATTTTGCTTCAGAGTAACATTACAGTACCTAGCCACAGGGAGTACAGAAGAAATTCAGTTCCCACTTTGGGTTTGGAATACCATGCCTCACGTAGCAGCTTCCCCTCATCTGTTTTGCATATAGTGAAGGCTTTCATGTGTTTTCTTCCTCTTTCACAGTCAATAAATGAGGGGAGACCTCATTGCTCTCTACTGTTATTCAGTACTTAATGATTCAGAAAAACTTCTATATTTACTTAAAGGCTAAAGGTATGATTCTGGTGACAACTGCAAGGTTAGGTTAAATGTTTACATGATTTTTTAAAAATGTATTTTTCCCCCAAGCAATGGTATTAAGAGAAAAAAACCAAACCAAACAACAAAAACCAAAACCAAACCAAACAAAAAGACTACTTCATTTGTCCTCCACATGGACTTGGCTTCTTGTTTTGACATAGAGAATGCACTCAGATTCATTAAATTATCTATTGCCTCCATACCCAAACAGGATGAAAGCTCAGCTGTATTTACATACGAAAGCAGCATTGTATTGGGTGCTAGTAAAACAAAAAGTGAAAAAAAAAAAAATCCTTTGCTGAGGAGCTTAAATTGCAATGGGGTGACTAAATGCTGTGCCGGGTGTGTCTCCAGCTCGGTCAGGTGCACCCCTAAGTTTTAGGTAATAATAGGTTTGGTTTCAGATGTGGTGGTGTGATAGATTGGCAAATATGGGTAGGTGTATGATGAAAAATTACCCATGCATAGATATGTGTGAGCCAAGAAAATACTGAGAACCACTTCTCTGGTCAATGCAAGATCCAGTGAATGGCTCTGACAAGAAGACAGACAAAGGACTAGCATGTCTTTGCCTCCCTTGTGCTCTCTGAGCTCTGATGGAGAAAGCTTCATTTCCTTGTATTACAGACCAAGGTCTGGTGTAGAGACACATTTGAAGGACCACAAACCCACAGGACTGTGCAGCAAATCATGCAAGCTGTGCCAGTGGTCTTAGGAACAAGGAAGGCAGCTTTCAGTCCATGAATACATGTAAGTTTGCATGGGATCCAGCTAAACAATGGCATCCTGGCTTGTATTAGAAACTTGGTGGCCAACAGAGACACGGAGGTGATCATCCCTCTGTACTCAGCACTGGTGAGGCCACGTCTTGAGTATGATGTTCAGTTCCGGGCCCCCAACTAGAAGAAGGACACTGAGGTGCTGGAGAAGGGCAGCGAGGCTGGTGAAGGGCCTGGACCACCTGGTCTGTGAGGCACATCTGAGGGAGCTGGGGGTGTTCAGCCTGGAGAAGAGGAGGCTGAGGGCAGACCTCATTGCTCTGTACACCTACCTGAAGCAAAGAGTGGGCAGCCTCTGCTCCTTGGTGGCAAGAGACAGGACCAGAGGGAATGGTTCCAAGCTGCAACAGGGGAGGTTCGGGCTGGATATTAGGAAATATTTATTCACTGGAATAGTCTGCCTGGGTCAGTGGTGGAGTCACCATCCCTGGAGGTGTTTAAGCAGTCCGTGGAGCTGGTGCTTAGGGCCATGGTTTAGTGTTGACCCTGCAGTACTGGGTTGAGAGTTGCACTGAATGAACTTGGAGGTCTCTTCTAACCAGGTGTTTTCTGTGATTTTGTGAAGAGTTATAGAGGAATATGAAGCAACAACAGCATAGATAGCAGACAGGATCTAGGGCATGTGCAGAGAAAAAACTATCAGGTGTAGAAAATGGCCTGAATGGGCCTGCATCCAAGAAAAAGATGCACATAGCTGGGCAGCAGAGAGAATAGGCATGCTGCTGGCAACAACTGAAGATGGAAAGGAGTAGGTAGAGTCTAGGAGGGAGGTCACAAATTCACATAGTAGAAAAACATCCAGGAGGAAGTTTTAGGGAGAAGGTTTCAGAGTTGTTAAAGTGTTTGATTATAGAAGTTTCAAATAAATTATTAACAAAGACAGGTCACATATCAAATAGTTGTAAACAAGAAGCTTGTTGTGTTCTGGAAATTGCAGTGTACATGTCTGCAGTGGTCTATGACAAATACTTGGTCTAGCTTTGAACAAACTAACTATTCTATGGTAAAGTACCAAGGGCATAACCAGTGAAGGGACATGCCTGTTTGCCACTGTTTTCATCAATCATTAATTGGCCTTTCTTATTTCCAGTTCCGTTTCCTTCTGTCTCTGCCTTGCTCAGTTCCAGCCTTTGGTGCTGTTTTCGCTGGTGCCCCAGCATAAGTCTTTGTGTTGAGGAGTTTCCTGAACTGCTTCTGCTGTAAACATCCCTGCTAAATGCTACAGCCTGGAAGGGCTCCAGAGCAGAGACCCTGAAAAACACAGGCCAGCTGCTCCGAGAGATAATAACTGCCAAATGAGTGGAGCTGTCTGCAAGAAGTCATGCACAGGGATATGTCATCTCCCTTCTCCCCTCTCTCTTTTTCCCCCTCTGTCTCTTTCCCCCTCCTTCTCTCCCTCTCTCCCCCTCTCTTTCCTAATGATTGAAGTACAGCCAGTACATAGTTCTTGTACTCAGGAACAGAAGTTTTTCTTTGCACCTCTAGGACCGTTGGTTCTTTTCCCTGCAAAGTCAGTCAGCCAGCTTGCCTGTGGTGCACCCATATGTTCATAGGAGAGGAAACAGGTTTGATCTGACTGGAGGCAAGCTGACTGCAGGTGTGTCATGTGGGAGTGTTTACCAATTCAAACTGATGAATGGCAAATGAAACTCTTCTGGTACAGAGAACTTAGGAGCAATACTTGATGTTGGCTGGACTGTTTTTATACTGTTGATTCTAGTTTAGATAAAGTTGTTAGAGAAGAAATGTAATTCTTAACATTAAAGTTAAGTGAGCTGAAAAGGGTTACATGTGTAAGTGCAATCCACATCCAGTGGAAATATTTTGCATAATATACAGCTATTTTTATCAGGAAAAGCACTGAAAATGTTCTCCCTGGGATGCAGAATGTTTTCCAGAGCTTCCCAAGGAACTGAAGAACAAAATCAAGTGCAGTAACTACCAAAGGGACACAGGCTGCTGCTTACTGACAGCCTGGCCACTTTTACCACTCAGCCTATTTAGTCCTATGCCTTGAGCCTAGTGAAGTAGTATTTCATCTGGCTGGTCCTTTTTCCCACCTACAAGTTAGCATCTTGTCCCTGTAAGTGCCAAATAAAAGTGCCTTCCTCCTTGCAGCACTTTAGAGATTATTTTAACACTTCTGTCCCAAATTTTCTAAAATTTCTTTGTGTTGCTTTTTTATATGTGAATCTAAATCCTCCACCTTTTTGTTTTCATGCACTACCATTTGACCTGTTAAAAGCAGGATCCCCCTTCTATCTCTCTTTTTTGTACACATTCAGTTTGTGGCCCCTTGAATGTCACATTGTGGCTGTTCAAGAGTAAGCATATAGAAAAGAAAATGTGAATCTGATCGTGTATAAAAGATGTGAACTGCTTCTTTTTTAAAGCAGAAGCAGACCCATGACAACAGAAGCACTAAAGGGCACCTTTCCACACCACTTCTCTCCATTGCTAGCCACAGGTGCTCCATCCCCTCGGATTAAGGTGGGCAGTGTCTTTACAAATGAAGAGTTGTGGAGAGAGAGTTGGAATAACAACGAATCAGGCAGTTCACCTTATCTATGTGTATGCAAATCACAAAGGGCCTCTGCTAAAGGCCTAGTCTGGGTTCTTGCTGTAAATCAGTGGGGGCTGTCTGAAGATAAGAAGTACTGAACACAGCCTGAACTTCTGAACTTTTAGGACAGAGCAAGCTCAATAGACTACTGAGTATTAACTTCTCCACCCAGAGAAGGGAAGGACCTAATTTAAATGAACATAGGATGTCTGATGCAGGGGGGTTACATGTAAAGGGGGCAGTAAGAGGAAGACTGTAAATGCTGAATACCTCAGCCAATAGGGAAAGGGAGAGGCAAATTTGCATCCAAGAATTTAGGATAAAAGGGAAGCTGTGCCTTCCAGCCATTGCAGAGACCCCACAGGGATATGTCCCATGGATTCTCCCTTTATTCGAATAAAGTTTTATAGGACTCCTCTGTCTCCGTTGTGAACACATTTCTAGATTGGATTAATTTTCTTTACGGATCGGAAGTACAAGCTGTGGGTGTGAGGGTAGCTAACACCATTGCTAGGAAGATTCGCGGTGGATTTTTTTCCCCTGATGATTTCATTATGAGTAAGGACATTTTGGACACTCGCGTCTCACTAAAACCAAAAGGTTTTGAAGGCAGAAGTAGCCCTGCTTGGGAAAAACGCCTTCTGACTGACGCCCATAGCCTGTCTCCTCACCACCTGGGAATGAGTGAGGGGGTGCTGGGAGGCAGCCCAGGACTTCTTCCTTCGTAGGGAGACGGCTTTGGGCGGGAGGGCAGGATGGATCCAGAAGCTGCAGGCAGCTCAGCTGGTCCCTTCGCCTTTTCCTGACGCAGCAGAAGGATGACTCGGCGTCCTGCCTTCCTACTGCTGTCGGCATGCCTCGGCCAGGGCGGTGGGTGAGGAAGTGGCGATGCTTACGAGGGGACATAGGCCCCATATTATTCTGGGGGAGTCATCGGACCCAGAGTGGCTTTGGGAGAAGCCAAAGGCTTGGCTGCCTCTCCTCATGTTCTGTACATGTGACCCCATTCTGCCAGTGCGGTGACGCCGACAAAACGGTGAGCATCGGCCGCGCCAGTGCCGCCTGCATTTGCGTATCCATAGCCACGGGGGGAACCGGCACTATGATAGCAGCCTGCTCTCGGACGACGGAATTTTCACGGAGGGAGAGGACATGAGCATCGCCAAAAGGCTCCGCCGGGCACTGCGTCCCGCGCAGAGCTGCGGAGCGCAGGGGCTCGGAAGGGCCCAGCGCGGCCGCGCTCGGCTCGGCTTGGCTTGGCTTGGCTTGGTTCTCAGCGCGTCCGCAGACACCACGCCGCTGTCTCGTCACCGCCCACAAGCTCGGCTTCATTGGCTGAGGGTGATGCTCATCCTCTGGATCAGCCATTCAGACGCCCCCAGCTTCGCGGGCGCGGGGACGCCGAGGCCTCATTACGAGGGGGGGGGCTACTTTGCTCCCGCGGCAGCGACTTCTGCGGCCTCGGGACGAGGCGCCGGCGGTGTGGGCAGGCTGCAGCGGTCTCTGTAAGGCGGCGCGGGTTTTGTTTATTAATTCTCTTAAGCCGAAGGACGAGACTGGAGGGAGGGCGATAAACGGTCGTGCGGGAGGAGGTGCAGGGACCCTGGACTTGGAGGGGGTCCCCCGCCGAGCCCGATAGGGCGGTTGGGGGCTGCTTCGCGGAGGGGTGGTGCGGGCCCTACGCAGAGAGGCTGCCGGGGCCCGCGGGAGTTTGGCTGGCGTTGGGAGTGCCGGGGTGCAGGCGTGCTCTGGGAGCATCGGGACATGGAGGTGACGGGGATACGCGTGTGGGCTACTGAAGGCGAAGGAGGGTGGTGTTGGGGCCTGCGGCAGGTAGTGGCTTCCGGAGCAGACGGTAGCTGTGACACTGGGTGTTTGTGTGTGAGCTGCTGTCCTGCTGTTGGGCAGCCTCCTGTGTTGTGTGTGCCTGGGAGTCATTGCCCTGCTTCTGTGTACGTCTTGTCTGTGTGTGTACGACGTGCTGCCCTGCCTCTGGGGAAGCCGTTCCGTTCTGAGGGAAGCCTGAGGCACAGGTGCGCTACCCAGGGACGTGTTGTGAAGAGGCTGAGCAGCTGAACTCGTGGTGATTGGAACGAGGAGTCCTGGAAGTGGCCGCCACCGGTGTTAGAGTTTAAATCTGTGCTTGGCTGAAAGCTCTCTGAGTGTAAGGTGTTTTGCTGAGCGCCTTGCTCGGTTCGGTACAGCCGAACAAAGTTTCTGTAGTTTTGCTCCGTGCTGTCTGTATCCTCCGTGGTGTCCCGCAGGTTTTGGTAGATTTCTGTGCGCTGGAGTTATGGTAATTGCAGTCTAAACAAATCGTGGGGAGCAAATGATATCCGGGGGCATCTGAGAGATGAAAAGCTTTCCCTTACTGGGAATGCAGGAGTTGTGCACGCGCATCTTTTTGGGAGAAGGAAATGGGTAGCTTTGCCAGCCCATCCGAGGAGTGTGCTCCTTTCCCCACCCCTTCCCCTTTTTTTTTTTTTCTTTTTTAAAAATTACAACTCTGAGAGCAGATGATGGTTGGCACAAGCATTTGTACTTCTGTTTTCTATGTGAGTGTTGATATTTATTCTTTTCTTGCAGGTAATTAGCCAAGAGTGTGTGGTGTCTTCTGTATAAAGCAGCTTTTGAGTCTCTGATTGGATTTGTATAGGTTGTTCCTTTGCCATAGGACAGGTGAGTAGGATTCCTTCCATTGTGTTGCTCTAAGGCTTTCCTGCTTAAAAGCTTCCATAAGTAGACTGATGTTTAAACAGTCTTGTGAGTGCCAGTCCTTTCTAAATTCGTTTGGGAATGGTGATTCTATCTAGTCGTCTATAAAACTGAGCTGGAGTTTATGGTCCCCAGGTGATCACTTTTTTTTTTTGTTATGTTCAGTAAATTGTTATTTGTTTTGTCCCAAAGTAGCCAGCTAAGGTCTTGTGAGAACAGGGCTGTGTATCTCTTCAATTGTTTTGGGTTTTTTTTTGGGAATTAGGTCTTAATTAGTTTTTGTAGATTGTGCAATTTATTCCTTTGTATAATACATTCAGTCTAAACAGTTTTATGGGGCTGTGTTTTGTGTTGGAGTTCATGCTGTGATCACACTGAGTTTAATCATATTTATGGGATGTTGGAGAAGGATTTTTAGACAGAAACGCTGTCTGAATATTCCTTTTTATTATAAACCTAGTATCTTGAAGAGTGTAGTTTAGTATTGTCTGATGTGAAATGACAGCACATGCAATTACTGCAGAGTGAAAACATTAGTCCAGATGCCTTATCAAGTAAGTGGGCTAGCTGCAGCAAACTGGGTGGAGGATGGTGTTTTTCCTCCCAAATGAGGGTGGGAAGGAATTCGGTGTCAGAAGACCTCAAAGGTAAAAGCACACTTTGATTCTGATAGTTCTTTACTCTTTACTGCCATATTACTATGTTACCCATGGGATATTTGATGTATTTGTCTCATGTCTCTGTCCAGATGCATCATTAATAGATTCCAGACCAGTTGTCATCTGTGCTAGGTTGCAGCCAAAATGGCCAAGTACAGACTTGTTCTCTTAAGACATGGAGAAGGAGCCTGGACCAAGGAGAATCGTTTTTGCAGCTGGGTGGACCAGAAGCTGAGCAGTGATGGGATAAAGGAAGCTCAGAACTGTGGCAAACACCTTAAAGCTCTGGGCTTTGAGTTTGACCTTGTCTTTACCTCTGTACTCAGCCGCTCCATCCAGACTGCATGGCTTATCCTGCAAGAGATGGGCCAGGAATGGGTCCCCATTCAGAGTTCCTGGCGACTGAATGAACGCCACTATGGTGCACTGATTGGGCTCAACAGAGCAGAAATGGCTCTTAATCATGGGGAAGAGCAAGTGAAAATATGGAGGAGAAGCTATGATGTTACCCCCCCTCCCATAACTGAATCTCATCCTTACTACGAAGAGATCTACAACGACCGCCGGTATAAATGCAGCGATGTGTCTCAGGATAATCTCCCAAAGGCTGAAAGTCTCAAAGATGTGCTCGATAGACTCCTTCCGTATTGGAATGAAAAGATAGTGCCAGAACTGAGAAGTGGCAAGATGATCCTTATCTCTGCGCATGGTAACAGCAGCAGGGCATTGCTGAAGCATGTGGAAGGTAAGGAACTTCCCTTTTAGTCTTCCCCTCTTTTGCTTACTGAATTGTTTAGAGCTTTACATCTTGTTCTGAGGTGTATGGTGTTTATCTAGGCTATGTAACACTTAAGACCTGTAATCTCCAAGAGAAAGTAAAAAAAATTGACCTATTGTAACAGGAATCAAGCTGGAATTTGTGGAAGTGAGAGGGAATTAGGTTACTGTAGGTAAGAGTGAAATGCTTTTACCTTGTTTCTCACTATTTGAAACTACTGTATTCAAACTAACTTTGTGGTTGGTCTAAGGTAGACAGAAAAACTTTTCAAGCTCTATTTTTGGACTTATTCAGATGGAGTTAAATCATCTCTCATGAAACAAGCATTGATACAATGTAGCAGAATATGGAGAATACCTACCAATAGACAGCGAAGTTGGTAGCTTAGTGTAAAGTTGCTTACTTATTTGGGACTTGTAAAAGATGTGATTTGTCTTTAAGTCATTGCCAGATTCTTTCTCTTTCACTTTTTATTTTAATGACATGACATAGCTTCTGGTTTTAGGTAATCCTGAACTGAAAGATGGTCTGTATTAATTCCTTTGTGAGCAGGTAGAATTTAATGATGATATCTGTATGAATGTAATGTTACTAGAGCTGTAGTTGCAAATATACGGGTTGTATTTTGTGTCCACTTGGTTTTTTAGTGATGAAACTCTCTGGTGTCTCAAGTGCTCAACAGTCATATCTAAAGCATTCAGATGTGCTGGAACAGTCAGGAGTACTGATGCTTTAGCAAGAGTAAAGGCCAGGGAATCAGCCTGTACAAATGGTTTCAGGAAATAAAAAGGCTGTGAATTCTGGGGTGCAGATCACTGCTTGGATGGAGGAAGGCCAAGTCCACTGGTGGTTGTCAGTGTGGTTGTCCATACTATGGAAATGATAATTACAAAGGAAAAAGGAGTGAGGAATTTTCAGCCATGGTGTTTATCCTGCCGTGCCGCCTCCCTACCCCTTGCTTCCCTGGAAGCAATCTGTTAGGTGTATCTTTAAAAGGGCTTCTCACACTCAACCAAACTGGAATAGAGCTGTCTCTCCTCTGTCCTACACTATACCTTGTTGCTCCCAGCGTGTGCTTACGTAGGGAAATGTGAGGAATCCTTGGCAGAGGATCTGTTCTGTTGACTAAAGACCTTCCATTGGTTACCCTAGCTCCCACACAGGAGCAGTTGCCATGTACGTGCTGCCCTTTTTGCAGCAGTGATCTGGATTGCTGCAGATCTGTCCTGAAGGATGGCATCAACACAGCTTTAAGACCCCTGTTATTGCAATCTGTTTTTTTTATAGCCTCAGACTAGATTTAGCTGAATCTAACAAATGCCTTGTTTGCATTACTGAGACAGCAATGCAATTCTCTTCTCAAAGTTGTGAATTTTGAGCTGCTCTGGAGCCTTGCTGCAGTTGAATCGGGTCCAACAGTGCTTAAAGTTTGTCAGGCTGCTTGTATTCATAGCACCTGCTGTGGACTGGGCTTTGTTTGGCAAATGAACTTTTGCAAGCTTAGTGTGTCTTGCACTTAAGTGGAAGCTTCTAGGCTGCTCTGTCTTAGCTGGAGCTGTGTTTTGGGGTATTTAGAAAACTGGGTTCCAGATGCCTCAGGCAGCAATCCTGTGTGACTAATTGGGTGTTTTGGGAATAGGGGAAACCTTGACCTTGGAAGATGTAGCTTAGAAACTTTAAATGGTAATATATATGTTTTCATTCAGCTTGAACTGATGAAATGAGACAATTTGAATTGTTTCACTGTGAAATGTAATCTCTTATCTGAAATACTTCAGAGTGTCCTTGAAGTCACAGTTTCAAGGAAGATGTTTCTGTTTTTGTAACAGGCCTGCAGTTCTGAATGGGAATGGTTTCCTTCTTAGAAGCAACTGGTAAAGAGCTTGAAATGTCGCTCTGCTTTCTACTTGCATGCATCAGAGCACCATGATGTCACATTAGAATTATAGAATTGTCAGGGTTGGAAGGGTCCTCAAGGATCATCCAGCTCCAACCCCCCTGCCATGGGCAGGGACACCTCCCACTAGATCAGGTTGCTCAGAGCCACATCCAGCCTGGCCTTAAAAACTTCCAGGGATGAGGCTTCTACCACCTCCCTGGGCAACCTCTTCCAGTGTCTCACCACTCTCATGGTGCAGTACTTCTTCCTAACAAGGCTTTGAGCATGGGTTTGCATTTTGCTCTTGTTCCCTGATGAGTGGGACCTCATTACTGTATATGAAATGTCTGCAGAATCTGTTACAGTGTGTGTATGACTACTTAATGAAAACAGTGTTTTGTGCAAACTAGGTGCTTGGCTTTTCTGGTGGCTTGAGTGAGGTTTCTCCCAGAGGCTGCTGCTGCAGATCAGTGCTGTGTTCTGTTGGTGTCCAGTGGGGATGCTGGGCTGTCTTTCTTCTAGGTAATCTCTAGGACTTTGATAATGCCACCAAGGACAGGTGTAGCTGTTCTGAGTAATTCTGCCACAGATCATCTTTAACTGAGCTTGTTCTGTCCCTTCAGAGCACTTGCTCAGGTAATGTATGTGATGATGCTAGGAATCATAGGCACAACTGAAAACCGGAAGACCAAGAAGAGAGTTTTAGTTAGGCTCTAGAAGTAACATTGTTCAGGCAGCAGTCTTGTACTTGCTGGTGGAATTGCCTTGTCATGACTTAGCAGCTCTTCTCTTGTGTGACACTTGATGTAGACCATGACCTGTAACCCATGTCTTCAGAGAGGCCATATTTTTTTCCTTTCATGGTATACCAGCTCTAATGCATTGCAAAAGCAGTGGCAACAACATGTTATTGAGGAGTGTGTTGGACTATATCAGACTTGTTCTATAGGTTTTACTTTGGATGCTTAGGCACGTTGATTGTTAAAGCATCTGTTGCTAAACTCTGCTAAAGAAGCATCCTAAATGCACAGAGCCCATTTGCAGGTGATTTTTTTTTTTTTCCTAGATTCTTTGAAGGAGAAGTACTTTGTCCCTTTATCTTATAACTGCTACTTCAAATCGAGGCCCTTTTCATCGTGAAGGCAACTTAGTTGTGACCAGCTTGTCCTGTTTCTGTTGAAGTGCTAATGCAAGAAGAGTGTCCAGATGACACAGATTGATTGGGCTTTCAACTTCCGTCTTTCCTCCTGACCTGAAAACTGGTGCTAACACTGGGTCTTCTGGGAGGCCTGATTGCTTCGCTGTTGAAATGTTACTGTCTCCTGGATGTGCTGTGGTGGTCACTGAGCCTTATGCTCAGGGTAAGAAATACAGGGGAGTTACCTGGTCTCATGAAGGGAGATGCAGAGGTTCCAACTATTAGCTTTTGGTTGTGGTTACAGAGGTGGGACAGAGCTCTGGAACTGGGCTTGCAGGCAGAATGTGGTATGTGGGAGGGCCTAATGCTAGCCTCAGGACGAGGGGTAATGTGTTTAAATTGGCAGAGGGGAGATTCAAACTAGATGATAGGAAAGAATTCTTTACAGTGAGGGTGGTCAGACACTGGCACAGGTTGCCCAGGGGGGTTGTGGCTGCTCCCTCCCTGGAGGTGTTGAAGGCCAGGTTGGGTGAGGCCTTGAGTGACCTGTTCTAGTGGGAGGTGTCCCTGCCTATGGCAGGGGGTTGGAACTGGATGATCTTTGAGGTCTCTTCCAACCTAAACCATTGTATGATTCACCAGTTGGTGGAGCAGGGAGTGCAGTGCCCCCAGGGATTTCACTTTTTAGTGTTGCTGTGAGTGTGATACTGAAGCAGTTACAATATTGGAAGCACTTTACATGCTGAAGCTACACATAGTGAGTCCTGGTGTGGTTTGCGTGTTGAGGACTACCTTGTAAGGCTATTTTACTGATGTTTGCTGCTTGACTTTCTGAAGGAAATACTACTTACGTGACTCTGGTGTCTGAGGCCAGAAACCAGCTTGAGATCTGACAACTCTCTGCTGCTGAAATGAGGTGGTCTTGCACTCTGTCATTCATCCCGGTCTTTGCTCTGTGCTTCTGCTATGTTGGGAGCTTGTTGGGGTTGTTTTAATTATTTGTGCCTGTGAACTGTTAAGAAACAGCAAGGAGTAGGCAGTTCTGTCATGGTGGTAGTGGTTCGAATCAGCTTTGTGAAGAAGATGGTAAGTGCTACATGGTAGTGCAAAAAGGCTGGAACAGCCTGAGCAGGACTTGCAGCTGAAACCTTTCTGTCTCAGCTACAAGTTGTTGGTGACTGATTTCTAAGAAACCTGGGCTTCAGGAACTGAATATTGTTTCAGCAAGATGGAAATCTTTTGGCAGAGTTCTGTCCAAGGGCAGTCTGTATGCTGGTGGGCTCTAGGGCTGTATGTTTAGAGAACTCCATTTGTCACAGGGATGCCCTTGAACTCGTGGTGGTAGTAGTGCAGCCTGGCTCTCTTTTTGAGACATCTCGGACTGCCTCACCTAATGTCACAGCTGATGTGGTGTTGGTGGTAGCAAATTTCATGCCTCTTAGCCTCCTCATGCTGGAGGAGTTTGAGACAGGCTGGAGTTTTCTACTTCATGAGAATATGATAGCTTCAAGATTTGCTTTCCTATGCTGTCTCTTATTGGGGTGGTCTCAGTAACGACCACAGTCAAATTCAGACTCTGCTCAGGAGCTCTTCATATGATGACACTGCATTGGGTCTGGCTGAAACAGAGTTCATTTTCCCTGTAGCAGCCCCTATAGCGCTGTGCAGTGGCAGCTAGGAAGGTGTCGGTAACACCTCAATGTTTCCGCTGCTCAGGAGCAGTTCTCACAGCATGAAGGCTCTCTCCAGTATTTGCCCCTCACCCAGTAGGCTGGGAGTGAGCAAGATCCTGAAAGGGGACATAAGCAGGACACTTGACCTGAGAAGGTATAGTCCTTGCCATGTGGGATCTGCTGAGCAATAAAACCTAAGAAGGTGGGGGGGGGAGGGGGCAGGCATTTGTTATGATGCCTGTCTTCTGGAGCAACTGTTGTGTACTGAAGCCCTGCTTCCTGGGAAGTGACTGAATGTTGCCTGCTGATGGGAAGTAGGGAATAAAACTTCTGTTCCCCTTGGCTTCTGTGTAGCCTTTGCTTGTGCTTGATTAAACTGCCTTTATCTTGACCCATGAGTGTGTTTTCTATCTTCTTTTCTTTACTTGCTGTCCTTAGGAAGAGGAGTGTTAGTGGCTTGCCAATGGGCACCACTACAGTTCTGTGTGCTCCACATTGCCTTGCTATACAAACCAAATACAGATACAGAAAATCTTGGCAGATCTAAGAGTGAAACAGACGTAGATAATACACTGCAGCCACGGTGGCAGCCCACCCATCTCCATTCTTTCCTTCAAAACTGCACGGTGAGCTAACACTCTGCAAGGATTATTAGCCAGGTTTTAACGCTGTGACCACTTCCTCTACCCTACTGAAGCTAGGTCCTCTGCCATCAGGCAGGGAGGGCAGAATCTAGCCCTGAATATTTAACTTTCTAGGCTAAAGCTTCAGTATTTTCATTAAGGTTGTGGGAGGGATGGTACAATCTGATTTTGGTCTCAATTACAAAGCAGTTCTTACAAATTCAGCCACAATGGGCTTATTCTGTGTATGATCCTGTGTTTTGTTGGATAAATCATCTGACCTCAAGTGTGGTTGCTATGTAGGGAAGGGAGAGGTGTAGCTGTTCTCAGTAGTGGTTGTTTTTTGTGTTGCTCTGACCATGAGAATAGAAGGAAGGAACTTGATAAGAACAAGTGGGAAGGAAGGAGAAGCTCAGCCAGCCCTTGCAGACATCAACTGTAGGTGCTCAAAATCAAACCCGATGGGGTTTGCCTTTGTAGGACTTCCCAGAGCACAAGTATTTCAAAGTGTGTCATGGGCTACTAAGTAAAAGGGAACTCTGAGACTTGCATGGAGATATTACTGATCAGCCAGTTCAGAGAGATGGAACATAAGTGAGCTGGGAAAGAATTCAGAATGATTTAGAAAGGTCTTTTTTTGTTGTAAATGCTGTACCAGTTTGTTAGGATGTTTATGCACCCAGCTGCTTTCTGCTGTGCAGCTGCTACTAAGGAGCGATGCTGAATGCGTGCTTAGGAGTAAACATAGGGAGATGTCCACCTGAGGAATGTAGTTGTCTGATCAGCATTTTATCTGGGGTCCTGAGGAGGACATCCCGAATCCTCAAGTAATAGTTCTGAGGTCTCATAGCTGTAAGTAGGCAGGACCTTAGCTTTAAACTTCTTTAAGAACAGGCTGCTTCCAGCAGCACAGCAATGCTGAGACCCAGGCTTAGTATTACACTGTAGGGAAGTGTTGCTGCTTCAATGGTTCTTTCCCATTACATTTGGTGGTCAGTGCGGGAGTCCTTGCTATGACTTTACCCTTGCTTATGAAATGGGGTGACAGCTCAGATGGAGTGCAAAAAAAGGTCACTTAGCTACAGTTACAGCACATGAAGTAACTGGATAGCAGTTAGCTTGTGCTTGCAGTGGCTGGGGTGTAAGATGTCATCCCTTTACTGTCCTCCTAGTCTACTGGGTGAGGAGTGTTCTGTGTGCATTTTGCTTGCAACTGAGGAGCTTGTGACAAGCCTAATCAGCATCTTGCTTCCTGAAGGACAGAATTGCTATACAAATACAGTAGCAGTGCTTAAAATAAACAAACAATAGTATCCTGTTTCTTTTGGACTTTCACTTGACTTCAACTTGCAATTCCAGCCTTCTGGCCCGTAGAAGAATCCTGAGAAGAAAGCCAACATAGTTGTTGCCGCTTGTTTATCCTAGGCTGCAGTGTTCTGCTTTGTGTGCCAATGCTGGTTGACATTGGTGTGGTCACTTTGTGTCCTGTTAAAACCTGCATTTCTAAATCTGTGTAGCTACAGCTCATTTTGTTTAACCCATCTTTAGAGGAAACCTCTAAGCATCCTTGCTGCTGACCGCATTAGGTGGTTTGTCTAAATGCTTCTGCATAACTTGATCTTTGTGTACAGCTGACTGGTTTAGACTGGGAGACTGACTTTGAGAGGTAGGCAGAACACTTTTTAGCGTTGGATTCTCTAAGGATATGTGGTGATGTGGATGTTGGTAAAACATCATAATTAAGAATCTTTGAAATAAGAGCTCAGGTATCTTGCAGCTTTTGCAAACCAAGGTCCTTGAGAATAGTCCTTGTGCCAAGGTAACTAGACTCAGGGTGTTTTTTCCCATTAATTTCTGTGCAGTTTTAATTTTGGGTGCTTCTTGAGTGCTTTGCTGCTGCTTGCAGCAGATTGAATTATTTACTCCTTGTGTATGGGAATTGCTTAAACTGCCAAAGTTATGGCTTTTTTTATGGACTAATGGCTTGGTGTATAACAAGACACAGGCGTCTTGCAAGAGTTTGTTTCTCTTGCTCCATCCCCTTCTGAAATTTAGGGCCAATCTACAGCTGAACTAAGTCCTTAGTCTAATCAAAACAAGAATAGGTCACTGCAAAAGTTGCATGCTTGTGTAATCTGGCAAGGATATAAAATGATTCTTGTGTTAAGATGAGCTCTGTTTTTTCTGACCTGTAGTCATCCCACTGTTGCTGAGCGACTTGACCTTGTGGGTTTTCCTGTTGGCTCTTCTTTCCCCCCTTAATGTGAAAATCACTGGTAAATTAGCACCCACACCTTCTGAAAACCATCTGTTTTGTCAGCTGCTCAAGAGGATGTTTTCTTCACACACCTTGGTCTAGTTTATATGGTGCAATCATTTTAGAAGCTTGGTTTGTGTGTGTTTTCTAACCGTGAATTACTTAATGCTGTCCTGCTTGATGACAGCAAGCTGCTGCTGTGAGATCAGTGTCCATAGAGCAGAGGAGCGGAAAATATTTGACATCCCAAATTCTTTCCCTAGCATTTCTTTTCCCTAAAATTGTTCATAGAATCGTAGAATTGTGAGGTTTGGGAGGGACCTCAAGGATCATCCAGCTCCAAACCCCCTGCCATGGGCAGAGACACCTCCCACTAGATCAGGTTGTTCAGAGCCAGCCTGGCCTTAAAGACCTCCAGGGATGGAATAAAGTCTTTGGGGTCACTGCTGCTATTCACACCTTGTATGGAAATTTTACTAGGGGATTTGATATCAAAATTCACTTGGATGCTTTGGACACTTATGTTTGATGTAAAACTCACCAACAGTGTAATTGAGTTAGAGGCCCAGAATAATTAGGCAAAAATGGGTAAACTTTCCCCAGGTACACATTGTTTTACTAAGTAGAAAAATGCAGGAAAATGTTCCAAGTCATACAAGTTGACTTTCTCCTTTTTTCCCCCCCTATCCCTCATCTGAAAGTAGAAATGGGTATCTGTATCTAGTAATTCTGAGAATAGTACTCTAAGCAAGATAGTACAAACATGATTTTGAGAAATCAATTGTCTGACACTTAAAACAGGATTTAATTTTTTCTAGTTTGTTTTTAAGGTAGTTTGTGAGAAGTTTCACATAGAAAATTTACATGAAGGCAGGATACTGAGGTTAAAGAGCTTTAAAGAGGTTGTTTATGTTGGTTGCTTAGAGCTTGTTTCATGTTGGAGTAGCATACATGGACCTTAGATTCTCCTTCATATACTCCCAACTCTCACATCACAAAAGAGGTTTATTGTCCTTAATATCTTGTATTAAAGGCTAAGATAAAATCTCCAGGGGAATCTCTGCCTGTTGTATTTCATATAGGTAGATTTAAAAGCCAATAAACTGTCTTCACCTTCTTGGGAATTCCCACCTTTAGCTGTTCCTAAAGCACTAACCAAGCTGTGGTCTTGTGTGATGGTTTGGGAGATGCCTGCCCCCCCCCCCAAATTCACCAGACAAGGCTCAGTGGGCTGGAAGTTAAGCTATATTTACAGCTTGGCACAATTTGCAAGCATACATATACATAATATACACAGATATTAATAGTTACATAAAAATTAAAAGTAATGGAGAAACACAAAAAACCCTCCCGAAACAGACTGCCCAGGAGGCTCCTGACCAAAACCTCCTTTCCCCTTCCCTCTCTTTCTCTCCCTTCAGAAATAACCAGATCAATCCCTGTATATCTCAGGTGATAAGTCTGCAGAGATCTGAGGTGAGATGTCAAAAAGATGACAAGGAGATTAGAGGAAAAAAGGTTAGATTGGATTAAAGAGTTAAGGCAGATGCAGCCACTCAGACAGAGGAGGACAACTCAACCAACTGAGAAGTGTGTGAGAGAAGTGAGTGCCTTATCTATATTTTGGCTAGTTGCTTCTCTCAGCAGAAGAATGAGTGATAGAGGTCACTCTTCTCACAGCCAAGGATGTAATTTCTCTCAGTAAAAAATTCCAGTTAGCCTCAAATCAGCACGTCTTGCTAGGAATTGAGTAGCTGGTGGCATTGATGGAGGCTAGAAGGTGCCTTTGTTTTATGATTAAATCATCTCAGACAAGGCTGAGCTAGACAGACAGTTAAGAAGCTGAGTGCTTAACTGTGGTGTTTGTGTTTTTTTCTTTGGCAGGTATCTCTGATGAGGACATCATCAATGTTACTCTCCCCACTGGTGTGCCCATACTTCTTGAACTTGATGAGAATCTGCACCCTTTGGGCCCTCACCAGTTTCTAGGTGATCAGGAAGCTATCCAAGCTGCCATCAAAAAAGTGGAAGATCAAGGGAAAGTAAAATCTGCTGAGAAGTAGAATCCTACGAACACAGCTATTTCCAGCGTGGTAATAAGTGATTTGTATGACTGCTGTGTTGCACTGTGTGAAAGTTTCTGTTTTAAGCACTAAGTAATTGGACAGTTGTTGAGTCTCAGGTTGGTAGATTTAACCCTCTGCCTTTTTGAAAACTGGATTTTAGATTACATCATCAGATTATGGATGCTGGAAATAATCCAGGAGATCATTCAGGTAATTGAAACTGTCTCTGGTCTAGCATCAAGGGTGGCCCAGTACAGAAATAAAGGGATGTTATTGATGTCTACCAGTAAGCAGCCCTCATCTATTAAGGGCAAAAGCACTACCTTATTGGACTAATTAAGGCTAGGTTGATAGAGACACTGAAACTTTGTCTCTGATGAAATGGCACCAGGTAAGAGTTGTCCAGAACAACTATTCTGTGTCAGTGGCCATGACGGTTTGTTCTGGATGGGCTTCCATCTGTCTTTGAGAACATAGCTGTACAACTCTTTGCCCCTTTTTTTTGAGTCTTCCAAGGACAGTTCATAGTCATAAAGGGAATTCTGTAGAGATCTTCAGACTGCCATAGTTACTGCAATTGTCTCTTGTTGTACTATATTCCAATTTTTAAGGAATCTAGAAGGAATCCCTTTTCTTACACCATCTTTGCAAAGCCTAGTGTGACTGCATTTTGTTGAGTTGTAGCAGTAGAAGTTGACTCACTTCAGTCCACAAACTAAGCACAGAAGTTTCCCGATCCATGTTTAAGTTGTTATTTAGTTCTCAGTGGGTGACCTGGATAGCTGTGAAACACTTAAGTAATGTGTGCTAGAGGTTCGATCATGAAGTTGTTAGAATAATTCCTGCTTACCTCAGTAAAACTGGATGCAGGAACCCCTCCTTTAAGATTTCCTGAGTTGCAAACATCTCTTGATTAAATATGGTCCGCAATAATATTCCTATGACATTCTCTGGGGGGCTGGAAGAGCTGCACAAAGCATGTGAGAAGAGTTACTGGCTGTAGCTCATTCAGCTATTGTGCTGGTAGGGAAGGATATTCTGGCATGCCTGAAAGCCCTCTGCTATGAAGCTCCTCACAAACATAGCTTCATCCTGCCGAGTGTGGCCTTGCTGTTGTCTGGCACTAAATTTGAGCAGGTTGGGCTTAGTGTAACGTGAGACATTTTATTCCCTATGAGTACAAGCATCAGGATAATTCTGTTTTTGAAAATGTACTGGAATCTTACTTGCAAATATGAAATGGATACTTCAGTTTGGATCTGACCCTGTCTCAGCAGCTGAGCATCTGGAGTCTGACCTCAGTTACCAACGTGGGTGGCACTTGTATGGGTACTGTTAAGAGCCAGATGTGTTCTCAGCATGGCTCAGTTACAGATCTCGGGAGCAGTGGATGAGAATTCACTTGGTATGATGACAGTGAAAACTTAAAATCCAAGAGGGCTGCAGCTTTGCAGTGAGCAGCTCTGTAGCTCATTTCATAAGCGAGAGGATGTTTTTCCTCTGGAGAGAGCAGTGTGACAGTGTGGTGTGCCTCTGACAGTCTCAGTGCTCCATGGAGGTAGACTTTCCAGGTCTGATACCAGCTCATATTAGCATAGCACATACTTCATAAAAGATCTCTTGTTAGATGTTAGTTTCTCCTGCATGAATGATGCTCAGGCTCCTCTTTGGTTTTGTTTCTGTAGTCCTTGCAGTAGGAATAAAGCTTCATGCTTGAGTGCTTTTTGTTTTGATCATGTAGCTGGTAGGTTTCCTCCTGCTTTGAACAAGCAAGGATATTTCAGGGTTTTTCTCCCTCTGAAATACTCTTAGCAGCTTCCCTGCTACTTTGATGCTGACTTACTCTTTTATGAGTTTTTAGGTTTTTATGCATAGAGAAACAATCTTAGTTGTTACTTTACAAGTCAGTATTGTGGAGTTAAATAGTTCAGAAAATGTCCACCTGTCAGTGCTGTGAAGAGGGAGGGTCAATGGCTCTCAAGAGATGAAATCCTTCCCCAAGCATTCAATGATGTTCAGAGTTCAGTAGCAAGTAAAAGTTGCTGCAGATTAAGAAGGTGAGCAGAGCCATCTGTTGTCAGTGGGAACTACACGCATCCAGATGTGAGGCTTGTGGGCCTTGACTATCAGTGTCCGTGTCCATTTAGCAGTGTGGTATTGTAAGGGAGACCTTTAGAACTTGATATATGGCTGGAATATAATTGAAAATGAGCCCAATTGAACTAGGAGGTGATCCCTCTTCCCCTTCTGTTAGACACCCAACGATCTTTTCAGGGGATGGAGTCAGGTGGTGGAGTGAAGATAGCAAGCACTAACGTGGCTTGCAGCTGAGTGAGTGAAGTTGACCAAAGACACCTTTCAAAGAGTGGTGGCCAGTGTGATGTGTTCAGGTAGCTCTGTTCCTACAATGCTGCCTGAGACATGAACAGTGACAATACCATGGGAATTTTAATGTTTTCTTTTGTTGTGACTAAAATGGTGACAGGATTTTATGTGCACATCTGGCAGCAAAATCACCTTTTAGAAGTATCAAATGGAACCAACTGGGGGTTTCATTGTGCCCTTCATATTGTAACCCCATGTGATGCTAGCTCTGGAATAGACTTCTAGGTAAATTCCCAAATCACAGAATGTGAAGAGCAGAAACTGACTGCCGTCGTCAGTGGCATAAGAGTGCCTGATCTTCAGGCACAGCTGTGTGAGGGGGAGAAATGAGAGTGTTGCTGGTGGCTTTGGAGATCTGGTTGGAAAACATTTTCCCAGTGTTTAAGCATGTCTCAGTCCCCTAACTGGTGTTTCTACAGATGGTATTATGGATGTGATTGATTTGGCTTGTTTACACTTATTTTTTAACTTGCTCAGTAGCAGTAATTTCTCTAGAATCCTTTTGACAACTTCTGTAAATATGGTGGAGCTGGCAAGTTATTTGTAACTCAAATTTATATGAAATAATTTCACTTGGCTTCAGTCTCTGTTCCTGTTATTCCCTTCCCCTTTCTCTCTTTTCCAGGACTGATAATGTAAATAAAACAGTGACCTCTAGGGTCCTAGAACTCGTCAAGCATTCATTAATCACATATTGTGCAGTGAGTTGGGAAAAAATAGTCTTATAGCAAACACTACCTCATGTTTACATACAAACAAGTTGAACTCAAGGGCTTTGCATATTTGTTTGAAGCTATGGTGGCAATTGCATAGGAACAACAAATGGAACAGTTCCAGAACAATGGAACTAAAATGCTCTGTTTTCAGTTTTTCCCAATTTCTTGAGGGCTGGAACACCTTTCTTACAAGGATAGGCTGAGAGAGCTGGGGTGGTTCAGCCTGAAGAAAAGGCTCTGGAGAGACCCTTTACATATTGATAAATATTAATGAGGTCACTTCTCAGTAAGGCAGGCAGCTGGAAAGAGAAACTTACCTATGAAGCTTGGGCTATGTTGGAGACAGGGTTGGAAAGAAAGGGAAATGATTTTAAGCAGTGGCTAACTGTTTTTGGGACTACTGCAGAGGATTACCACTTGTCCTTTTTATCCAGTGCCCTGAGAAGGATTCAACTGAAACCGTCCAATGGTTTAATTTATCAGGACAACAGGCACAAGAGATTTGTGGCTGCCAGTGATAAATGCACTGACTGCAAGGTGGTCTCAGGGTAGTAAATCCTGGGGAGCATCCAACATGGTCAGAGATGCAACAGCTCTCCTAGAGAAGAGGAAAGCAGCAAAAGCTCAACTGTGTGCTGAAGGTGCAAATCTTACCAAAAAGGGTGTGCCTGGCTTAGGTGCAGAAAAAGGAGCACAGCCTGTCAGCCATCCCTGTCTGTCTTTCCCACCTCAGCTCATACAATCTTCATTTTTATCCCCTATAGACTACCTCACATTTTCTCCTCCAAAATGTCACCTCTATGTCCTCTTATTTACCTAAGATTTTTCTTCCAGTTTTCATTTTCTTCCCTATAGACTTGTTCAGCTTTTTCCTCCAAAACGTCACTTCTCTGCCCCTAAGTCACCTCAGTTTTCCCTCCAAAATGTTTGTTCTATGTAAAAGAGAGAAAACAACACACAAAATACATCAAAGAAAAGTTTTAAGATGAGAAAATACCTATTTTTAACAAAAACAAAACTTCCCTTGAAGTTACTTCAGTTCCCCTCGATCAAGCTCACCCTCTTCCCTCTAACATACCTCAGCATCTCCCTCAGTAATCCCACCAAAACCCCTCTGAAATGCCTGCCTAGTTCTCTAACAGCCATGCTCTGCCCCAGGATGTCTTCAAGAGCCATCCTCCAAGCCCCCCAAATTCAGCAGGGCTTCAGCCTTCCCAGCACAGCCAGGCATCTCTACCCCTTCCACTTCCTGTACTCGCATTTTTTAAGTATCAATGTGAGGAGTTAAGCAAGCAGACATCTCTCATTCCTATACAGACACAACAAATTTCTATTCCTTTGTAGCTAAAACAGGATTTCAAAATAAAAAAGCCTGTATTTGCTGTATTATAATAATGGCTTTAAAATATCTAACACCTTGTTGCTATGGGACCAGAGCGATGCATTGCTACAGACTGCGCGCATGTGCTGCATAGTGGTGTGTTGCTGTGGATTTGGCACGTACCTCATAAAACACTGCATTTCCACACATGCGCTATGGAGGCAGTGTCCCACTGACCCGAGTCGGGCAGGGCCAGAGCAGAAGGAGTGAAGACAGAACAAGCTGAGTCACTGCAGGTGGACCAGAAGGAGCCAAGCTGCCTGGAGCCGTGACTCAGGGAGCCAAGCAGGACAGAGATGCCATCCTTTCGGTGGGGAAAGGAAGACCTCACCAATTCACTGAGAGGAGTTTGTTCTTTTTCTCTCATGCAAGAGGATTCAGCAAATCTATTAATCAGCAGTGGTGGGTCTGAGACACATCTTGGAACAACTCATGTAGTAATGGACTTTGAAATAGCTCCATTTATAGCTTCCCTTTAGTTTACATAGAAAAACACTCAGAAAAGAGCTGTCTGCACTTACAGTGTTCCATAGTCAGAGTCTTGCAGCTTAGAGTCTGCAGATAAATGTAACTGGAGAACTAAGCCTAAACAGTCTAATACCTAATTGTAAGGAGGTTTCTGAACTGCCCATAAATGTTATTTATAGCATGGATTTAAAACTTTGACCCTCCTCTGTCCTTTAAGAGTCTGCTGCAAATGAGAAGCAATAGCTCTCCAGCTCTTCAGTTGGAAAGCAGAAAGGAAGGTACATGAAATATATCTGTGGGAGTTTCCTATTCCCTCCCCCCAAATACATCAGACTAACTCAGCCAGCTGGAACTTAAGGAATGAAGCTATATTTACAGTGTGGCACAAATACACAAGTATACATATATCTGTATATATGCACAATTTTAACTTGTATATAGTAATACAGAAATACAAAACCCCTCCTGGACAGCATAACCACCCAGGAGGGCTTTCAATCCAACTCCCCTCCTCCTTTCCACCCCCACCCTTATATCAGAAGTTTTATGTGCAGAGGTGAGAGTGCCAGATAAGGAGTTAGAAGCAGAATGATTAGTTGAGGTTATGCAGACTCAGGCAGAGATAGTTAATGCAGCAGCAGCCAAAGACACTCCGACTGACTTTTACATTTCTTGTTTCTTGAACAAATGAGTGCTATAGACATCACTATTATTTTCTTTTCACAGCCAATGATCTAATTTCTCTCATTAAAATATTCCCATTAGCCTCAAACCAGCACAAAATCCCAGAAGTAAAATGACATTAAAAAACACACACAAAAGACTTTTACAGGAAACACAGCCTCGACCTTTAACCCATTACATGCTAACTTCCCTGCCACTTCCCAAAAAACTTCCTTTTTTTTTGTTTTGTCTCCATTTCCATCATTTCATAAACAAGAACTAAAGGCTTGACTGCACAAATACACATTAAGCTGTGGCAGAGTCTGCTCACACAGCTACTTCTCTTCCAAATGGCAGCCCTGAGCAGAAACCGGTGCACCCAGCTGAAGATCTGAACTGCTTTGGCCACAGTAATGAGACCCAGCCAGCTTTTATTTCTTGCTACCCACTTAATGAAAGTGCTACAATAACGCTTCTAAAGGAAAAAGTTCCCTGATGGAGATCTTAGCTACAGCAACACAGGTCAGAAGCTTGACAGCCAGCCCAAGCTAGATCTGTCTCGTCACAGAGCAGGAGAACAACAGAGGCGAACAGAGCCACAGAGCAGGAGGTACCCAGCCTATGGAGAGGTTCCTTTCCTCCAAGTGAGAAGTTAAAGGTGGTCAGAGGACAGTCCCCAAGGCTGGCACTTCACAGCAACTCACCACAGAGACATTTCTCTCCCCATTTTCCAAAGGAAATCCAATTCTGAACCACTTGCAAGGAGGAATCCAACAGCTCCATGTTCTGGTACCAAATCATCACTCAGTCAGGGTTTGTGGCTGAGGCTCAATACAGATTTGCAACTTGAATTCAGGCAAAGCAATTAAGCTCCCTTAAAAAAAACCACAGGGAGAAAAAGAAAACAGCAAGAAAGAGACAATCATAGATAAAACCCAGAGGCATTTCACTGGAAACCTTATCCTTTAACCCATCTCATGCTGGAATTCCCATCCCCTGTGGTTCCTAGTTGGCCAAGAGCTGTGGAACATAAAGCAAGGCACCAGCCTGCAGATACCTGCTGTCTTGTGGCCACCAAATACAGAGACCCCTCAAAAGCCTCCAAGGGAACCTCCAGAGGACCCCATACCAATTTAGATGCCCACGACAACCCTTTGGATGCCCCAAAACCTCATTTCATACCTCCAAACCCACTTTAGATGACCCCAGAACCTCCTCACATGGCCCCAGACCCCACTTAGATGCTCACAGACCTACTTTAGATGTTCGCAGACTCACTTTAGATCTACTCTCCACCACTTAAGATGCCCCCTAGACAACCTCAGATACCCCAGACCCCCTTAGATGTCCATAAAAGCTCTTTTGGTACACCCAGATCCGTTCAACATGCCCTCAGACCACCTTTGTCATTCTCAAACTCCACTCTAGATGCCCCCACATCGCCTTTAGATGCCGGGGGAGCGCAGCTGGGGGTCCCGGGCCTGCAGGGATGCTGACAACCAGAGTGAGACTCCCTCAAATCCTATGGGACCCCTCACCAAATTCTCCAGGACCCTCCAGAGACTCCCAGAAGCCCCCAAGGGAGCTTCTAGAGGCCGGCAGACCAGTTTAGATGCCCACAAAACCTCTTTAGATGCCAAAAAAACCCCTTTACATGTCTCCTAAGCCCCTTCGAAGGCACCTCAAGACCCCTTGGCAGCTAGTGGCAGCAAGCAGTACCTCGCTGTGGCCACAAGACAGCAGCAGTCAGCGTTCGAGTCCGCGGCACTGCGACGCCCAGACCCTAGCAACGCCATAGAAGAATCCGGACACAGAGAACCCGACAGAGACCCAAAACCCACACCCCTCAGCTCCTTCGGGACCCTGCAGAGACCTCTGCATGCCCCCAAGGGCCTCTGCATGCCCCCAGAACCCTTTAGATGCACACAAATCCCCCTTTGATGCCCTCCAGACCCACTTTAGATACCCACAGATGCCTTTTGGACAGCCCCGGACTCCCTCTAAATGCTCACAGATCTCCTTTAGACGCCCCCTATACCCCTCCTTATCACCCTCAAAAACTTTAGATGCCCCCACATTGCCTTTAAATGGAATCACAGAATGGTTTAGTTTGGAAGGGATCTCAAAGCTCATCCAGTTCCAACCCTCCCATAAGCAGGAACACCTCCCACTAGAACAGGTTGCTCAAGGCCTCATCCAGCCTGGTCCTTGACACCTCCCTTGACACCTTGACACTGGCAACCTGTGCCAGTGTCTCACCACTCTCACTGCAAGGAACTTCTTCCTAACATCCAGTTTAAATCTCCCCTCTGACAGTTTAAACCCATTACTCCTCATCCTGTCATTGCAAGCCCTTGTCAGTGGTCCCTCCCCAGCCTTCCTGTAGCCCCCTTCAGATACTGGAAGGCCATTCCAAGGTCGCCTGTAAGCCTCTCCAGGCTGCAGAGCCCAAACTCTCTCAGCCTGTCTTCATAGCAGAGCTGCTGCAGCCCTCTGAGCATCTTCATGGTCTCCTCTGGACTCTCTCCAACAGCTTGGCTCTGTTCCTTCTATTTAATTTAAAAAAGGCCACAACACACAGAAGGGAAAATCCACTGTTTTTAATTTATATATACACAATTTATATTTACAGTTCAAAACACCACATGGGTCTACTCAGGACTTTTTTTATATATTCTTGAGGGCTTTATATATAATAGAGGAGATACAAGGGGGTCTTTTCTACATAAGAATTAATACCATTCTTCAATATCTAGATAAAAACAAAGTTTTTTTTCTGCTGGAACACCTCACACTAACACAGTTTTAAGTGTTTTTTAATCCCCTCCAAGAATTTTCAGGCATTTCAAACATTCAGGGCTGCAAGCACCCTTTTAGGGGCTGCCCCCATCCCTCACTCACCTGCTCCTCTGCTGCACCATCACATCCCCCACCTCCCATATGGCATCATGGAAGGAAAAACAGAGACAGGGACAGTTGACAGGCTGTGCTCCTTCTTCTCCAGCCAAGCCAGGAACATTGTTCTTGGTAAGATTTGCACCTTCAGCACATGGCTGAGCTTGTGCTGCTTTTCTCTTCTCTAGGAGAGCTGTTGCACAGGGCTGCATCTCCCACAGTGTTGGTGCATTTATCATTGGCAGTCGCAAATCTCTTGTGCCTGTTGCTGTGATAAATTAAACCATTGGATGGTTTTAGCTTTCTGAACCTGTGTCAGTCCAAGTCCTTCTTGGGGCACTGTAAGAAAAGAGAGACAAAGGTTAATTCTGCCCAACAGTTCCAGCAGGAGCCCAGGCACTCTCGGACAGGCAGCCACAGCAACCTCACCCACAAGGTGACATCAGACATGCACTGCAGCTGGGTGTTCTCAGGAGCTGAGAAACCCTGGGGTTTACTGGGAGCCCTGGGAAGGAATTAGGTGGGACTGGGAGGTCACTGGGTATCACTGGGAGTTCTGGGAAAGGGTTCTGGAATTACTGGGATCACCAGGAGGGACTGGGGGATACTGGGTGTTACTGGGACTACTGGGAGGCATCGCGTGTCACTGGGAGCACTGGCAGAGACTGGGCAGCACTTGGGTGTTACTTCTAGCACTGGGAAGAGAGTTTGGGATGCTGGGAGAAACTGAGAGGTCACTGGGGCCACACTGGAAGCACAGAAAAGGAGATCAGGGAGTTACCAGGAGCACTAGGAAAACTAGCAGGGCATTGGGAGCACTAGGAAGGCAATTTGTTGTTACTGGGAAGGACTGGGATGACACAGGGATAACCAGGAGGACTGGGAAGGGAATTTGGGGGTTGCTTGGAGCACTGGGAGGACACAGAAGCCATACTGGGAGCACTAGGAGGGACTGGGAGTGCACATAGTGTTACTGGGAGCACTTGGATGAGATTTGGGAGTTACTGGGATCGCCGGTGGGTCTGGGAAAGCACTGGGAGGTTTGGGAAAGAGTTACTGGGAGGGCCTTAAGTGTTACTGGGAGCATGGGGAAGGGATTTTGCAGTTATTGGCAGCACCAGGATCACTGGGTGACTGGGAGGTCACTAGGAATTACTTGCAACATTGGGAAGGAATTTTGGAGTTACTGGGAACACCAGGAGGGACTGGGGGCGCTGGTTATTATTGGGAGCACTGGGAGGGACTGGGCAGAACTTGGTGTTACTGCTAGCACTGGGAAAAGTGCTGAGAAGGAGATTTGGGCATTACTGAAAGCACAAGGAGAACTGGGAGGGCACTGGGAGCATGAAGAGGAGGATTTGGAATTACTGGGAGCACTGGGAGGACACAGGGGCCATACTGGAAGCACTGAGGGAGATCTGGAGGGCACTGGGTGTTAGTGGGAGCACTGGGAAGAGATTTTGAGGTTAATGGGAGGAACTGTAAGGGACTAGGGGGGCACCGGAGCACTGGGAAGGAGGTTTGTTGGCTCACAGGAACACTGGGAGTCACTGTGTCATATTGGGAGGCACTGTGGGAGTCACTGGGAGGCACTGTGAAGGAGATGTGGGCATCACTGGGAGGCCCTGGGAAGGAGATTTGGGGGTTACTGGGAGCACTAGGAGAGCTGGGTGGGCATTGGGAGCACTAGGAAGGCAATTTGCAGTTACTGGGAGCACTGGGAGGGACTGGAAGGACACTGAGTGTTACCGGGAGCCCTTGGAATGGATTTTGGAATTCCTGGAAGCACTGGGAGGGACTGGGAGGACTCCAGGGACATACTGGGAGCACTAGGAGGGACTGAGAGTGCACATAGTGTTAGTGGAAGGGCTTAGATGAGATTTTGGAGTTACTGGGAGCACTGGTGAGTCTGGGAGTACTTGGAAGGGGTTTTGGAGTTACGGGGAGCAGAGGGAGTGACTGAAGGGCACTGGGTATTACTGGGGGCCCTAGGAAAGGATTTGAAATTACTGGAAGCAGTAGGACAGACTAGGGGGCACTGGGTATTACTTAGAGCCCTGGAAAACGATTTTGGAATTACTGGGAGCACTAGGAGGGACTGGGAGGACACTGGGTATTACTGGGAGCACTGGAAGAGACTGGGCAACACTTCATCTTAGCGGTAGCAGCAGGAAGAGAGTTTAGGATACTGGGAGGAACTGGGAGGACACTGCAACCACACTGGGAACTCTGGGAAGGAGATCTGGGGAATTCTGCAAGCACTGAGAAGGCATTTTGGTGCTAGTGGCAACAGTAGGCATGGCTGTTTCATATTGGGTGTCACTGGGAGGCACTGGACAAAACTGGGAAACAGCACCAAGTAACGGAAACCTGCTGGGTCTGGTCTGGGCAAGCTCAACCTGAATTTGCAAACAGCTTGGGGCTAGAACTGCCCTTTGAGAGCACAGCGCAGTGCAGTTTGCACGCGGCAACGAGCAGTGCCCGCCCATGGCCACACGGCGGCAGCAGTGAGGCTGTGAGCATGCTCCGCCGCCATAGCAACGCGCGCACCTCCGCGTCCTTACCAACGCGCGCACCTCCGCCGCCATAGCAACGCGCACACCTCCGCCGCCATAGCAAGGCGCAAGGCTGTACCGATGCCTGCAGGAGGAGAGCCCGTTTGGTGCAGTCATCCCCAAGTCGGGATGGGAAAAGGGAAAAAGGAGGAGTAGGGGCTTGTGAAAGGGTTTCCCTATCTGGGATAGAGAGATATTTAGAGGGGAGAATCATGGTTTTAAATGCTTGCTACAAATAGCATTCATGGGCAGCTTAGAAACCTCCTTACAATTAGGTATTAGACTGCTTAGGCTTAATTCTCCAGTTACACTTATTTACAGTTTTTGGGCTGCACAGAACAGCTGCTTTGACTATGGAACACTGGAAGTGCAGACAGCTCTGTTCCGACTGGTTTTGTTGTTTTGTGTTTTTTTTTTTTCTTTTTTTTTTTTTTTTTGTTTTGGTTTTTTTTTTTTTCTATTTTAACTAAAAGGAAGCTACATGTGGAGCAATTTCAAAGTCCATTACTTACAGGAGTTGTCCTAAAAGGTGTCTCAGATCCGCCGCTGCTTATCAATTGATTTGCTGAATCCTCTTGCTCCAGAGAAAAAGAACAAACTTCTCTTCGGTGAATGCTTGAGGTCTTCCTTTCCCCCCAAAGGATGGTGGCTCTGTCCTGCTTGGGAAAATGTGTCACAGCTCTGTTCTGTGAACCCTAACCCCAACCCTTACCCTGATCTCAACCCTAAACCTAATCAAACACAAATTCTAACCCTAAAGACCCTAACAGCCCTGTCCCTAACCCCAACCCCACTCCTATATTATTATATCCACTGTGCAACTTTTTTTCCAAAATTTTGGGGCCCATTTTGCTCCCACTTGAGATGGTTCACACTTAAGTTCCTGCAGCAGTTTGTCCCTGGCAATCCTGCTGACTATGCCAACTTTACTATCACGTTATGGGTAGGATCCCAACATCTGCCTGTCTCAGAGCCCCAGGACTCCTCATGGAACAGTTTGATAAAGGCAGTGTTTGTCTCTTTATCAATGCACCGGTATGGAGCGGCACTGACATGGGGTCAGTAAGTTCAAATAATAGCAGGTTTAATTCACTACAGTGACAGACACAGCAGAGAGGGGACTGCCATTGCTCAATACACCGACCGCAAGGGGTGCAGCTGGAATCAGCCCATCCTGGGTGAGGCCTGGCACAGCCACAGCCACAGACCTTTACCCTCATGCTCAGAGTTGAAATGCAGCAACTTAGCCATGTGGCCAAGGCACAGTTCTCACCAAACAGGCACCCCCAGCTTGGGTGGAGGGAAAAGAGCGGAGACTGGCAACTGTCCCCATCTCTGCTAAATCTGCAGGCTTTGCCCTGCACAGAGCTGCTACTCGGGTGGGATTTATACCTTAGCCCTGCCTGTCTCTGCCTTGTAGGCATTCAGCATAGTCTGGGTGGAGAACTGTGGAACAGTCATGTCTGCTTAGCATAGAGTCCTCTATTTGACTCATCATACGCAGGGATATCAATTTTACTTTTAAAATTGCAGTTAATTAGACAGAAGTCTTCACAGGGGGACTAGAGCCTTCATAATTGATTTTGTAGCTGTTTTTGTTGTTTGAGCCTTGCTTCCTTAGTTTTAGCTGAGAGAGTTCTGAGTCTAGAGGGACAATCACTGCCCTGGTCCTGCTGGTCACACCATTGCTGATCCAGGCCAGGATGCTGTTGGCTTTCTTGGCCACCTGGGCACACGCTGGCTGAGCTTTAGCAGCTGTCACCCAGCACCCCCAAGTCCTTTCCTGCTGAGCAGTTTCCAGCCACTCCATTCCCAGCCCGGAGCATTCATGGGGTTGTTGTGGCCCAAGTGCAGGACCCAGCACTTGGCCTTGTTGAAGGTCATCCCACTGGCCTCAGCCCATGGATCCAGCCTGGCCAGGACCCTCTGCAGAGCACTCATGAGATAAGACATCTGTATCTGGGGTGACTATCTCCAGAAACAAGTGCGTGTTTTACACTATTTTTTAACCATCAGAAAGGGTTCTAAATCTTAACTACCCAGAAAAGTTTCCAAGCCAATGTAGACCTGATTTTGACTATGTGAAGAGGGATCCTAGGAAATGCAATTTTGCATATAACCAGCACTATTTCTTCTGCATTTTAACATGACCTAATCCAATGTTTTATTTTAAAAGCCAGAGCTGTTTAAAAGTGTTAGCTGCACAAAACAGCCCAATTCAGTTTCAAGCTGCCCTGCATTTTTACCTCATTTAAACAGCTGCCACATGTATTTATGACTTAGCTTGACACTTACTACCTATATTTGATCCTAGAATTTACAGTACTGAAAACAATTTCCTCTTCTGGGAAATCATGGAAGTGGATAAAACATTACATGGGTAGTTTTTTTCAATGTAATCCATTGGCACTCTTATTTACACATCACAGAGAAAGGAACCCAGAACCTAGTCAGTGACTTTTCCTTAATTTTCAAAAAATACATCACTGTCACATCCTGGCTGTACTGAAAGATGTTTTGATCCACAAAGCCCAGTGGAATGGTTTTTGTTCATTCTTATTGCTCTTCTGTGTTAGTAAATGGTTCCAGTGGTTCATCTGGTTCTTGGGGTCTGGAAAACAGGTCTGGTGAGGAGCAGCTGAGGGAACTGGGGTTGTTTAGTCTGGAGAAGAGGCTGAGGAAAGACTTTATTGCCCTCTGCAGCTTCCCAAAAGGAGGTTTGAGCGAGGTGAGGGTTGGTCTCTGTGACAGGAAGAGAGGAAATGTCCTCAGACTGCACCAGGGGAGGCTTAAGTTGGACATCAGAAAAACTCCTTCCCTGAAAGGGTTCTGAAGGACTAGAACAGGCTGCCCAGGGAAGTGTTTGAATCCCCATTACTGGAGGTGTTTTGAAGAGGCAGAGATGTGGTGCTGAGTGACATGGTTCAGCATCAGACTCAGCATTTAGAGAATGGTTGGGCTAGATAGTCTTACGGGTCTTTTCCAATCGAACCAGTTCCATGACTATGATCTGAGAGCTGATTAACTGGCCCTGTATTAGCATTTAGTTTTCCATGGTAAAATGAAGACTTGACAAAGGATTTTAAAATTTTGCTATATAGCAACACAAATAAAAGCACTCGAAATTGACCTGTCTGCCTTGAAGTATCTTAATGAGCTCAGTAAACAGCAAAAGGCTGCTGCCTTTTCCTACCTGCTGCTACCAACACTCACTTCAGCATGTGTACCTTGCTGAAATCATGACAACATCCAGATTTTGTCAGCTTTATTGATAAAATAAGTTTATTGTACAGTACACAATTCTAGCCATAAATCCTCCTCGAGCCATTTGCATTACAAAAATAACAGGTATGCAATGAAAAATAGTCACTCCACACACAGTGAAGGTTCTTTAAAATCCTAAAGTGATCAGGTCAGGGGAATGAAAGGGGAGATATATCAAACATGAAGGCTAGAAGTAGATAAATTAAGTCTTTTTTTTAATTTACAAAAATAAAGACTAATCAAGCATTATTTCATAATAGAGCAACCTTAAAGCACTGCCACAGACTAACAACCCTTCTCTGCTCTATAGCACTGGTGGCTAGATTTGAAAGGCAAACCAGAAAGTCAGCCATGAAACTGCATTCAGCAATAGAAGGATATAAATGCCTCTGAGATCAGTCTATTGCTGAAAAGACACTTCTAAAGAGAGTAACATCATCAGCTGAACCCCACATTTCTCCTGAGTTTGCAACAACAAAACACTCCATAAATAACACAGTGGTGTTCCTGAGAGGTCACCAGCTTGCAAGCTACAGTAGAAATGCAAATTATAGAACCACTGGCAAAGTTTTACAGACAGTAACAGCAGATAAGTATATTTTGTGATTGAGCTAAAATGTTTCCCCAAAAAATTCCCCCATGGACGTTTAGGAAGGTTGCAAATGGTAAAGAATGTCCTCAATAGATTCTTAAGCCTACAAACAAGCCAGGATGCTCTGGAAAGAGAAGTAGCAGTTTCTCCATTTCCCAAAAAAATGTTGTGAAGCTTTGGAGAGTTTGATTTGTTTATGTTCTCTGAACTGCATTGCCTGTCACATGTATTAACTGAAAACTAGTATTTAGTGTCTCTGCTAAACACTCCTGTCCCACCACTTCTATTTTCCCCCCCCTCTTATAAGCACTATGGCATCAACTAACAGTAACAGAACAAAAATTGTCTCCCTTAAAAGCTGTTCACTGGGAACCAAAATTCACCCATACACCTGTGTATTCACCCTTAGACAAAATGAGTTGTATTTTAAACTGACACACTAAGAAGTGGATGCTGCTTCATTCTTTTTGCATTACTGCAAGTGAAAATGAAATCTGATTCAGCAGTGGCTTATTTTAGAATTGGAGTTCAACTGATTTTGCTAAGTTAAATAGATAAAATATGCAGCTGTGTGTGGTGTTTGCAGAACTACACTTTTCTGTGGCTGAAGGCTCACTCTGACTCTGCTTTCCAAGAACATGTGAACATGCTAGACAACCAGTGATGATACACATTAAAACTAGGTTCTGGCTGTCTTGATTAAGAAGTGGTAGTCTGACAAAATAAAAGCCAAATGTGGTTTTTGGCCCCTCTTACCTGCAAAGCTATCTTGTGCAGTGCCTGTCCTATCTGCATAGGATAAGAGCTGTGTGATCCAGGAAAGCCAACTCCCTTCACTTCCCCAGGGACTAAAGTGAGCAGCCTGTTTGTCAGTACTCAACTTCTGAGGCTGTTGAATTAAATACTGAAACGTTTTCTAGTGCAAACATTACATGTACCTGAAACTGATCTAAAAAACTTCTTGATGACTACAACTAAAGATAGAAAAATTAAGAGTATTGAGTGCAGGCATGCAGGCTGCCAGCTTTTCTCCTTCCTACTTGCCTGTCTGCCTCACTCCCTATAACTATCTCTCTGCTGCTGCTCTTTGGGTGTTTTCAAATTGCTGGCTCCCAGTCAGGAATTCTGGGCAGGAAATCAGGGAAGAAGTAGATGGGATTAATGTGGCTTCTTACCTATAGAGATCTGAGCTTCATTTTCTCTCGTAAAGGCTAAGGCAGAGTTATACTGTGCTACCTGTGTTCTGCAGAAAGTGGAAGAAGCCCTTTCTGTGTTTTGAAGACTCTGTCTTCTTCAGTTTAAAAACCAAACCACTCCAAATACTGAACAACTGCAGAAGCATTGCTATGCACTGTTTAAACAATCAACTTTATAGCTGAACAGAATACACTGTGCCTTAACAACAGAAGCCCTTCAGTTTTATGCTGTCTATGTACCTTTTCCTTTGAAGAGGTTTGTTGCAAAATGAACATCAAAAACTCACTAAAAGGAAGAAATGCCATGTAGATCATGCACAAAGTATATTCATAAGTTACTGCTTATTAGCCAGGGGTAAGACTTCAAATCCCACCTTTATATTACAGGTGCACTGAAACTTTGTATGAACAATAATTTATATAAATAACAGGAAATCTTCTATTTTGTCTGCAAAATGACTTCATATAAAAGTAACTTCGGCAAGTGCATTAATCCATTTCCAACTGAAGTCAGATCTATGGCAATTAATCTATCACTAAAGTTTTTGTAGACCAGTTTTATTTTACAGAGTGTAAAAGCCACTAAACTGGAGTTTAAGATGCATGAGCTTGCTGGTGCCCTATTCAGTAACAAGTGCTTGACAAGTGACCCCTGATACTCTATTTGTAAAGTGTGCAATTGAAGCTTCTTGACTTCCAGTCTTCAGCTTTTCCTCAGGCTCAGATCACTGCTTGTTACTAGCCCTGACAGAGATGTGCTCTCTGATGCATCTTCTTTCTTGAGGTTAAGAAATGATTCTCTAGTTATTTGAAGAATTTCTCTCAAGCCTTTGTTTTCCTGCTGTAACCAAAGAAAGAAAAAGGCATATAACAGAACTCCAGAAAGAAGTCAAGATGACTACATTAATAACCTCCTCTCTGGGGCAGAGATGTGATGGTTTGGGAGTTCCCCACCCCCCCACACTTTGTAAAATCACCCAGACTAGACTCAGCCAGCCGGAAGTCAAGGACTGAAGCTCCATTCAAAGCTCAGCACAATATACAAGCAGATATACACACAATATACATGAATATTTACAGAAATATACAAGTTAAAGGCAATACAGAAACACAACACCCCTCCCAGAAATCAGAGGCCCCAGGAGGGGCTCCCAACCACCCCTCCACCCCACCCCAGGCCCTGCCCCACACACAAGGTGAATCTGGAGGATGGGCTGGGGGGTTAGAAGTAGAGTGGTTAGTTAGGTCATTCAGCAGAGAGGAGAAGGCAAGAAGCTAGAGAGACTGAGCCTTTCCAAGCCCGAGTGTCTTATCTATGTTTTGTGTTCTTAGTCTTATACATCTCAGCAAGCCTATGAGTGAAGTAGACATCACCATTATTTCCTTTTCACAGCCTGTAATATAATTTTCTCCATTAAAATATTCCAATTAGCCTCAAACCAACACAGCCCCAAAATGATGGCTAAGGAAAAACACACTGGTTTTCAGCCAGGTAGTGCCATTCTGTCTTCTAAAACCAAACCCCAAATTTCTGAGCCCCATGTTCACCTGTCCATTAAGCATCAATAAAAATGCTCAAACTGCAAAGACAGGTAAGAGAAGAGTAATTAAGTTAAAATGCTGCATTTCAGGAAATCTCCTCTTCTTCCCACACACCCTGTCCTACAATGAATTGCTTTGATTGCACTTTAAGAGCAATGGTGTTGATTCTGCAATGCTAAGCAACTGAAAAATCACTCTGCAGGAAAAAAAAAAAGTATAAAAATTATGAATATTTAAAAGCCAGAAGGTGTAGGTATTATTATTTGCATCCTAGCATCTTATTAGGATGAATTTGTGTTTTCTCCTAGATTTTTGCTACGCTCAGAGAGCCTTCAAAAAGGGGAAAGCTTAAGGCAGCATATAAATGCAAATCCCTGATTTCTGGTGATGAAGTATCACCTATGCAAGTCTTACGAGTAAGCTACTACTAGTAGAGTCCTCCAAGGAGAAAAGCCTAACAGAACAGCAG
This sequence comes from Ramphastos sulfuratus, assembly GCA_013399055.1. NCBI lineage: Eukaryota > Metazoa > Chordata > Aves > Piciformes > Ramphastidae > Ramphastos > Ramphastos sulfuratus. The sequence continues at coordinate 41,230 of WBNM01025870.1, read as the reverse complement.
TGCAAGTGTCTGATACAGTAACTGAGCAGAGACAAGTGTGGTAACATTTGCCCCCTTGTGTCATTGCTGGGTTGGCTGCACTTACCTCCAGCTGAACGATGCGCTCCTGCTCTTTGCAGCCATGCTTCTCATCAATTTCAATGGCTTTTCTCATCACTGCTGCCATTTCTGTGATTTGGTCCACATGCACTTGCAGCTCCTAAGACATAATAATGAAATGAGGGCAGCTTTAGCTAATAGATTTTACTGCACTCTTAGAAATGAGTGAAGCATTTTAACTGCTGTGCCACTGAAAATGTGAACACAGACCCAAATTCCAGCAAACAATCGTAGAATGGTTTGGGTTGGAAGGGCCCTCCAAAGGTCATCTAGTCCAACACCCCTGCACTGAGCAGGGACACCGTGCACTAGATCAGGCTGCCCTCTCTAGAACTTTACAGCATGAACAGTCACTGTTGTCCTGCTCATTTAAATAAACATGGTTTGCCATACAGCAATTTCTCTTATTTAAATTTTACACTAAAATATGCTTAAATTACTGTCCTCTTTGTCTTCCAGACAGCTACAAGTTAGCCATGTACTTGCTCTGATGAAACCTTCCTGTGTTGCAGGAACTGATGTGTATCATCTCAGGCATCAGAAAGATTGAACATGTGACATTCTTCCCATTTGTTTCAGACCTCTACCAGCCCATGGCAGATATTTATCTCCTGAAAAAACAGGTGAAGTGATCATCCTTACTACGTCATGTCTAATGTCACTTATGTGTCTGTCCTTTGCTCTTTTTTACATACTTCTGCTTGAATCCACTTCCAAGTACAGCTTATCTGGGGCCTTGACTTCAGAGGTCTTTGCCCTTGCTGAGTTTTAAGAAAAACTTTAGTGTCCTGACTGACTTCTGTATCTCATCACTAAGGTCAGTAGGATCCTTCCACAATATCAATAAATAACCACTTCGTGTCACTGGAAGATTCATGGAGGAAGAAAAAGAGCAGGAGTTTGGTTTGCTTTTGTTCTGTACCACTACCAGGAGTGGGATGACAGAAGCCATTAACATAGGTATAACAGCCTTTGCAAGGAAGCTGGATTTTAGATAATCTTCCCTGTTTGCAGAGATCTCCTACCTGGACCTTGTTGGTTCAGGTGATGGTTTCTTTTCTCACTGCCCACCAACAGATCAAGACCCTATGCATTTAGCATGTGTTGCTGTACAGCTAAGCCAAATATTTCAGTTGTATTTCCAGAAGCTTTTATTTTTCATTGTCTCTTCCTCAACTTGTCTCCTAATCCAACTCTATTGACATCACAGCCTGTCCATGTGTGACCTGACCTTTGGACAAACTTCACAACAGTTCCTAGCCAATATTGGGAAAAGCAGAACAGTAGGTCTGAAACAAAAGAACAGTAAGAACTAAAGTTAAATCCTACCTTTAAACTGTGGGTTTGTCTCAAGGTTCATACATCTAGCAGATGATCAACTTGACCTTAAACTACCAGATATTATTAAGCCACCATAAAAAACTGCTTCACTTGGAATCAAAAATTTTATTTGACCCAAATACACTTTACTAAAGCAAACATCAGCCATTTCCAGCCTTTCCCTTTTGCCATTGCCAAAGCTGTGCTTCAGTGTTAACTACACACAGCAGCAAGGGAGTGTGAGGGTAAAACTCAGAATCACAGAATATTGAATTGTTTTGGTTGAAAAAGACCTTTAAGATCATCAAATCCAACTTGCTGTAAATCTTCATTTCTAGTGATGATGATTACATGAAATATTTCTCACTTTTCCAACCAAAACCTAAATATAACTGAAAAAGGAAGCTGTGGTCTAAGGTAACAGAATGAGTTGCTGAGGATGTATGCTTGAAAAGGATTGGGAAGGAGTCCGTGGGTTTTAGATACATTGCTGGCCTCCCTACTTCCTATTTTGCCAGTTTAAGTGGCCCCTTGCTCAGTGTGATTTAGGACCTGTTCTGAGCTCAGATGCTAATACAAAAACTGTGAGATCATGCTTTGGAAAGTAGATGGGCAAATCTTAGAAGCTGTAATACACGAGAATGCACTTAAACTGCTTCTTTATGAAGGGGGCTTCAAATATCTATGAATGCTCTCTGTATTTCTATCCTTTTTGTTTGCCATGTACTTTTGCAGAGCAATTCAACTGCCACACTTAGATGAGGGTCATTAGTACCAACACACACTTTTTTCTTGCATAAAACAGTGCTAAACAGCATTGCCTTTTTTTTTTTAAGGAGATGCCCATTGATCTGCAGAGATCAATTATTTTGTAATAATCTTTTGTAAATAGGCAATAAAGTTAATAGCTGGCACTTGGGAAAACAGCACTTACTGGTAACAGAGAGATAAATTCCTTGGTTGTGATGGATTTTTTTAGTTGCAACTGCACATGAAGGCTGATCATAAGAATAAATAATGAAATTCCAGAAATCCTAAGTGTCAGGTTAAGAGCAATAAATCCTCCTCATCAGGTATTCTTGTGCGATCAGATTTAACCAAAACATTGAAGTCTAAACTTGCTGTTTAAATAACAGTGGTTTATTTATTTATGTATCTTTTTTTTTTTTTACCTCAAGCTTTTAATCCCTAGAAGTGTTCCTAAAGGAAATTTCAAATTCCATTTCAGGAGGGATATAATTTTACTCTCATCTTGGTTCTCCTGAGGCTGTCAGACATATTGTACTATAAGCTAAAGGTAACTTCCTTTGATAAGGATACGGACCTGTCATTTTGTAAGAGTTTGTTAAAGATTTAGTTCTAATCCAACAATTTTTTTCATACTAATATAAGTAATCCCATTGATTCCAACAGCTCTAACTACATGCACATGATTTGGGAGATAAGAAAGCACCAAATCCTTAAACCATGTTTTCTCAGTATCTAGCCTCAAACTCTGCTTTGCTGGCTTAGTTTGCTGAGGTCAAAGATTACTAAACACTTAAAAGTAATACTTGTCTACACAGTTACACTGCTCTCTGGTGCTCATATTTCATTTAAAATGTAATAGTTGATCAGAAAGCTCCTGTTTAGATCCGTTAGTGACCTAGAATAATGAATTTTCCTGAAAAGACATTAAACTCCCTAAACTATATATTAAAAACATAAAAATATGTTACTCTTTTAATGAAGCTGCAAAATACTCATATATACCTCACAATAGATCAAAAAAAAATGCTGCTTAATGGCACTTTGCTTTTCTAATTTCTAAGATGCTTTGAGCATGCCAGGCTGCTCAGCAATCCTGATTGGTACAGAAGCAAGAATCAAGGGCTGAAGCAGGAAAGGAAAAGTGTTATGTTCAGTTGTTCAGTGTTTAAAAAGATTATTTTAAAAACCCTTCTGCTTTACAGTATTTAAGGGAGAAAACCATATTTGCATTTGAATTTAAAAAGCTTCCTACTCTCACCAGTGAGCACAGGGTCACTAATTATTTATTGGGGTCACAAGTGTAACTTAAAGCCAGTCTAAATGTCTGAACATCACTAAGATCTGTGGCATCTGAAATATAATAGGGGAGCGGTCTTAAAGACTGCAGCCAAACAAAAGTAACCTAAGTAGATAAAGCAATGGAAATGCCACTTGTTAAAAGCTTAAATAACTGAGAGGTAGTAAGGTTGGCTTGCTTGACTGATCAAGCTTTCTGTTTGTGTTTCACCGACTGGATTACAAAAAATAGGACTCATTAGTACAATGATATAGAAACGGAGACAAAGCAAGCTTTGAACTGATCTGCTACAAACTAACTTCAGTGTTAACTAAAAACCAAAGGCAAAAAAAAAAGTGAAGTTATTACCTCAGAATGTTGCTCTTTTAACTTCATTATTATACTTGGATCGTCCTTTTTGCTCGCCATAAGCAATCTAAACATTTGTTCTCTGTACTTGCTCATTATGAGTTCCAAAGCAGACTGATGCTCTTCAAGAGATGTGCGTAGTTCTGGCAACATAATTTTAAGTTCAGTTAACAAGAAAGAACTGAAACAAAATGCAGAGGTTCTTCAGTTTGAGAAAACCAAAATAAGCCCTTAACCAAATATCCCCTTCTCCTTGCACCACAAAATCTCCACAGGCTCTGCAAATTTCTTCGGTGGTGACTGTCCTGGGAAAATTCTTCTTCAATGAGAAAAGGCTTTTGTTAACCTGACTTCCTGTTCAGTACCTTTAGCTGATATAAGCCATGCTGAGTGTAGCTGAGGAGCTTTACCCTGGCCACTATAATCAACACTGTAGATTGAAGCTTACAGGTAGAAAGAAGCTTACAGATATGTTTTAATCTGCAGTAAATGGCAGTAAAATAAGAATTAGTATATTTTTTTAAAACAAACATTTTAAGCAGAAGGACAAGTAACTCCTGAGGTAAGACAAGATTCAAATGAATCAGGATCACTGAATCATAGAATATGTAAGACATTCCAGGATGAGCAGTGTATTCTTATTGTACAGAATTCCAGAATGCATTCTACCACTGCACTTAGACTGCAACCTGTCCTGAGTGCTCCTAAATGAGTTATTTTTAGCAGTGGGAAAACACATTTCCAAATAAGATATATTCACTGTAGAATTAAGTTCTATTTGTCTCCTTACTTGTGCTGAACATTAGGTAAGAACAAGGGAAGTAATTTTCAGCAACTAATATTTCTGTTAGTCCCAGTGGTTGGATTCTAGACTGCATTATGAGTAGTTAAACAGACAAATTCAGATAAGCAGAAAAAAATTTCTTCTACAGCAATTGTTTGAAAATAGATGAATGGTAAAAGTCTGGCTGATTCCAGTGGTGCAGATGGGAACTTTCAAAGGACAGAATAATCATGTCTTACCTTTATTTTCCTGTTGCAGTTCTCTAATCTGTCTGTTTTCTTGTTGGATACCCATCACTAAAGTAGACCGAGGGCGATGTCTCGCTACTTCATTGAGCTCCTGAATTTCTTCTTGGTACTAAAGAAAAGCACAGAACAGCAATATTTGAGTAACTGAAAGCAAGCATTACTCAGCAAATCACCAAGAATCAGTTCTACAGTCAGTCAAAGTCTGTAACCAGCGAGAAAATGCTTGCTTTCAAATAATAACACGAAAGAAACAAAACCGCTTCTGAAGGTGGTGTTAACATACTTCAGAGAGACAAAAGCATCACCTTTGTTTTTTAAAAAAAATCATGCCTCAGATGTGCCTTGTGAGCATTATCTGATCTTCAATTACTGTATGCCAAATTCACCACCGAGTAATTAAAAACTGATATGCATTTGGTAAAGGCAAACCATGAGGTATTAACCTCTAGATATTAACAATGGCTTCCCAATACCTTAAACCACAAGGTTGAGGGGTGTCACATGGACCTGAATGAATGGATCCCAACTCTCAACAAATGCTCTTGATTTGGAGTTCTGAAGCCTCTGCATAACTAGTTTTACAGGGCTGGAGCACAGGCAGGGTTTTATTACTTCACAGGTGCATTAACATGTCCTATGTTCAATTAAAATGACAGGATGAACTCCCCCATGGAAAGTCAGTAGACAACTTTACATTTTTCCAGAACTTCTCTAATTAAAGTTGTACACAATATGCCTCAAATAAAGCGTAAAGTCAGAATGAAAATGATCACAAAAAAGCCTAGAAGGCTACTTGGAAAGAATAATGAAAGATAAAGTATTCTGAACAGAAAAAGGAATGACAGGCCTCTGTGTGTTCAAATGTGCATGCTGAAATTAACATCACAAGTAGCACTTCACAGAAGAGCTAAAAATTACAACAGACAGCATTTCCTACCAGTGTTCTTCCAATAAATGCTAGTTTTCAATATTTAAGCTACAGTAACAGAGAACATTTCTTCAAACTAAATATATAAACAACCTATTCTGAGATCATAGCAACCTATAATGAAAATACTTAGCTGGGTAATAAAGGATTAATTGAATAACATACCAATTCTACATTGTACAGAAGCACACAAAAGTGACTTTAAATTACATGTTTATGAGTTGTTCTTTTAATGAAGTAAACAAAGTTGGAAAACAAACCTGCTTCATCACTTCAACCCGCTTGTTAAGAGCTGTAGTCTGTTCAATAAGCGCTTCCGCTGCGTTGTCGTGTTCCCTTAGCCGCTCCACCAGTGCTTTTGCATCTGCCAAGGCCTTTTCAATTGTGCAACTCATTTCTGAAGATGAGAAAAAAAAAATTTCCAGTATAAAGCAGCTGAATACAACCTTTCCCTCAGAAACAGTCAAATGTTTTGCTGTCTTTTAAAAGTAGATTAAAAAAAACCCAAAACTGTAATTTGAAAATATCCTAAAGTCTTCCTTTCTTTTTAATTGCTGTTGAGACCACAAATCAAAGCAAGGAAATGAAAGCAGAATTTGTGTTGTGAGGAGAGTACCAGTAGACTAAGTGCAAAAGGAGGACTATGGAATGCATGAGAACCAAGAGGTGCATGTCCTGTAAAAGCAGAGAACAAACCAAAGTAATACTGTATTAACTGTTTCATCTTTCAGTATTTAAAAAAAGGAAAAAGTAATGTACTGTCCTACAAATCAGCTATACTTCAAAATGTTTGAGAAGTATAAATCCAGCATAAAAGAGAATGCCAAAGGACTAGAGTGGGGTTGAAGATTGTGATTAATTAAGACAGCAGAGAAGGAAAAGCTCAAGCTGACAGAGTGGTGAAAATTCCTCAGGGAAAATTCATAAGACTAAAGTCTGGCGTTTCACCTCATGCCTATAAATGAACACAAACATCACTGCATGGAATGCAACATGGTAATTTTCAGCAGGACAGAGAAAGGCAGCAACATAGGGGAAAAAAAAGGATGGACTGAAGAGTTAAAACCTTCTAATTACAACAGTTTTTATCATAAATTATCTATTGCTAGAATTGCTAAATTCACAAAATGCTTGTATGTACCAGCATTTCCAAAACACTGGCCTTTACACTCAATGTTTTCATACTTGTGCTTGACAGATTAAGTTTCAATACCAAGATTTTCGGTCCCAAGTTTTTTATTTTCTTTCAACAAATCTTGCATTTTTTCCTACTGAAATCTACTCAAATCCTTTGAGCAGCTCTCCAGCAATCAGACAGCAGCAATAGAGATTTATGAGAATTATGGGCCTTATTGAGACAAGGCTTTGTATTTGTTTCATGAAACTTTCTAAAGTACTACAAGAATCAACTAAATCCATTTTGTAGCCAGATAACATCCTCTGCAGACATAAATGATCAGTAAGCCTTTCCTTTGCTACAGGGAAAAGCCTCATTTGTTTCTAGTTGACACTGACTTCTCTAGGCACCTTTACAAATCATAGTCTAGAATCTTTCAGAGAAGGGTAAAGAAGCCCTCACATTTTCCTCAACTCGCCTTTTCCCACTGTCCTAGGTAGAAGTACAAGTAAGGATATTTTGAACATTTGAAGTTCTACCACCCCCCTCAAAAGATTTACAAACATAGCAGGAAGTATCTTGCTCTCATGCACTACGGTGCGGGAACACTAAGCAAGACAGAGTTTGCAAGGTTCTCTGTGGAGAGCTTTTGTGCACCCAGAACATCCTTCAGGGTCTAGCCCTCTCAAAAGGATTTCAATCTGGCAACTTTATTAGCTGCTTCCTCTGCTCTAAGAAAACCAAAACTTTTGCCTTATCCTAAAACAGATCTAAATCCATGAGTTATATTAGATATTTCAGAGAGGAAGCCCAAATCAAACAAACAGATTTGATTTTAAAATATTCTTATAAGATGTAAGAAGAGTCCTGCACTAGGCTGCCCAGAGAGGTTGTGGAGTCGTCTCCTCTGGAGGCATTCCAAACCCACCTGGACGAGTTCCTGGGGGATTTACTCTAGGTGATCCTGCTGTAAGCAGCAGGGTTGGACTGGATGATCTTCAGAGGTCCTTTCCAACCCTTGCCATTCTGTGAATATTTTAAATTCTTTTTAAAGAGCATGAAAACTATAGTAGCTAAGCTTCATGATTCCTGAACTCCAGCCTTTAAGACACCCAGCTGCAAATCTATTTATTACTTTGCAATATGACCAGCAGAGTCAACAGCTAGCAAGAGCAATAACTCCAACGACAATGCAGCATTACTGCTACATAGTCATTTCCTGTCACTTCCTGCTATTTACTAATTGCTTTCATTCTCAAATTTGGGTGCCCTTGAAAAAAAAACAACCAACCAACCATACACGCAGAAGATTTTTCCCAGTTACAGTCTTCGTCTAGTTTTCTCTCTCTCACGCATCCCTAATAAAAACCACTTTTCTATGTAACTCAGCGCTTCATTTTTTTCCTCTCCACCGTTAACTCCTTTGCGAGGCCAGGGGAAGGTAGCAGAGGACTGCGGAAGCTCGCCAGAGTCACAACTGCCTCCCCACCCCCGCCACCGCGACAGCGGATGCTGGGAAACGCCAGTCGGGACTGTCGCGACACCGACACCTGCTGTAACACGGCAGGCACCTCCGGGCCGACGAGGGCTCCCTCGGCAAAGCCGAAAGGCAGGACTCGCCCTGGCCCACCCTAGCCAGCAGCACTTTGTGGGGGGATGAAGGCCGGACGACTCGTCCTCCCCAGCGGTTCCCCACGAGTCCGTTGGGCGCCCGGTGGCAACGGCACCCACACATTCTCCACTTCATCCCCCCTGCGTTGCAAACACCCCCTGCTCCCTCACCCCACTCACTCATGTCCGGCGGCTCCGGCAGCGCCGGGATGGGGTAAAGCCCCGACCAGCCTGCTACACTGGCAAACGGCGGCGGCCCGGAAGGCGGAAGCGGAGAAGGGACGGGGCAGGTGCGTCCCCGCCAACGAAGAGGGTAGGAAGGCCGGGAGGAGATGGCAGTTGCGCTACTTGCCAGTGGCACCGGGCGAATAACCACCGCTACCGCGAGAAGACACCTTGAACCCACCCCCCTTCTCTCCCGGCTCTCGCGATAGGACACCGTGCCCGCGACCACCGCCGCTACCTATCGCGAGAGAGACGTCTCCGCCTTTCACGGCTTCTCGCCTTCCTATTGGTCGCCTCCCTTGTAAAACGCCGCTCCTTCCACCACCCACTCCTTATTACTGGGCTCTTGTGTTCTCGCGAGGTTTGCTGGCCTCGGGCTCCTTCTCCGCGCCTGGGGGAAGTGCGGCCAGCGCGCAGCGGGTGTCTCGCCGCGGCCCGCGCCCAGGCGGAGGGCCCAGCGGTGCGTTTGGGACGCGGGCATGGGGGGCGAGTGAGCCCGGCCAGGCGCCGGGACTCAGGTGGCTGCCGCGGCCGGGCGCGTTGAGGGGGAGGAGGGGAGAGGCGCTCCCCCTGCCAGCGCTGGGGGAGCCGTTGTGCCAGCGGCGTAAGTGGCCGGGCGGGGGTCTCGGGGCCTTAGGGGTGGGCGGAGCGGGGGGGGCTTCGGCCGCTTCTCCCACCCCCGCGGGCGCCGGGCTCGAAGGCAGGAGCTGGGTCCCGCACTCGTCGCGGAACCAGCGGCACAGGAGGCAGGTGGACGGACATGGAGGTCGCCCGGCCGAAGGCGCCCGCGCCTGACCCTCTCTAGGGTGACCCGCGGGCTTCATCTCTCCTCCTCCTCGGAGCGAGGCCGCGGCCGGGCCCGGGCCCGGCGCGGAGCAGGACCGGGACTTCTGCAGCAGAGGAGGAGCCGGCCAAGGTAAGAAACGGTTCCCTTTTTCTGTCTCTGGGTGGGCAGAGAGTGACGTCTTCTATTCCGGACCCTGCCGCTCTGCGGCCGTGCCTTGCTCTTTCCTGTCTTCCTGCCTGCCCTCCAGGAGCCAGCGCGGCTTCCTCGAGCCCTCAGGCTTTCTGCCGGACAAACGATACTGTGCAGGTTCCAGGCCAGCCTGGGCTGCAGACGGACTTGGCATCTTCCGAAAGGGCGTAGTGTGCCCCGGCAGCTGCTGCTAAGAGCAGGTGCAAAGCCTGCGTCGCGAACAAGGTGCTGACTGCAGTCTGCTTTGTGTAAATCCTCATTATTTTAGCGTTTTAGGTTTTTTAATGAGCTCGTGTATGGTTTTGGCGTATTCTGTAATTCGTCAGGATAGAGATTGGCTAAATTGTTTCTGGAACTCCCAACCGCTACTATTCTGTCTTTTTTTTTTTTCCTGATGACATAGATCTTTCAATACTGGAATTGTTCCGGAAACATTTGAAAGTTAAACAGGGCTTTAGTGCTAGTCTGAGATTCTTCGACCTCCATGCTAACACAAGAATCTCTTGCTAAAGCTCTTTCAAAAGAGCTATAGCTCTTTTTCTTTCACTGATGTTATAGGAGAAGGAATCCCAGGCCCTTGGTGCGAAACAGGAGAATGTGCACCTCACGTCATTACAGAGCTCTAGGGGTTTGTAGCAGGGAATATGAGGAGTGCTGATCTGAGTTTTTTTGGAGTGTTGGTCAGCGGGAGGTGGAAATGTGATTTTTAACAATAGAAGGATGTACCTAGCACAGCAAAGGCTGACAATCTAAAATCTGATGTTTGTAGTGCTTCAGGGTCTCTATAGCCTAATCATAAATAATTTTTTTGCCATGTTGCACCTAATCATAAATATTTTTTTAGTGTTGCTTATTTTAGGAAATAAGGTGTATATTCTGTGTTATTCTGTAGAAAAATCTTCTGATTGGAAAAACGGGTTGGGTAATATTGTGTGTGTGTTTGTTGCCTTTTCACAAGTACACGGTCACATTTCCTGAGTTTTTTCTGATTAGAAATCTAGTATACTAGCTATATGGGGTAGTAAGAGATCTAGAAGATGGTTGTCTCCATGTAAATAGATTAAAATGGATTTTTTGTAAGACTTTTTTTAAAAACTTAATAGTTTTGTAGGTGCTAATGTAACTTGTAATCTAAATGCTGAGATGTAACTTCTTTAAAGCTTGTATGTTCTAGTAAGATAATTTTATTGTATATAAATTGCTGAGAAATCTTGTGATTTTTTTTTTTCTTGTACAATTTCTGATTTTTATGTCTGCTTCTTTTAGGAAGAAAATGAGAATCTTCTCTGAGTCTCATAAAACTGTTTTTGTTGTGGATCACTGCCCATATATGGCAGAGTCCTGCAGACAGCATGTTGAATTCGATATGTTAGTGAAGAACCGGACCCAAGGAATCATACCTCTAGCACCCATATCAAAATCACTATGGACCTGCTCTGTGGAGTCATCCATGGAGTACTGCAGAATAATGTATGATATTTTCCCTTTCAAGAAATTGGTAAGTTGTAGTCATGAATATGATCTGTGATGGTATGAGGGATTTCCTCATTTTAATGAAGTATCACAGTATAGCAAGGTTGGAAGAGACCTCAAAGATCATCAAGTCCAACCCACAAGTCTTAATGATGATTGGCTAGATGTGAAAAGATCAAATCTAATTTGTTCTATAAAAAATTCTTGTGTGTCATTGATACACTTCATAGATATTTTAAATTGAATGGTATATAAATCCCATTATATATTTATTTTGGGGACCTTTCATTTTCTTAATATTGTAAAACATGAGGAGAGGAACTTTTAAGGTAGCCTATGGCAGGGGGTTGGAACTAGATGATCTTTGAGGTCACTTCCAACCTTACCATTCTATGATTCTAACCTCCTGTTTTATTAATGGTGTTCTTCTGAGCTTTAAGCTTACAAAAACCTGAGCAGGCTTTAAATTAAATTTTGTTTTTAAATGCTTTGTAGCACTTTATAAAGTTTTTGATGTCAACTTGGAATGGAATTCTGGGCTTTAGGAAGTGGTAGCTTCTGCCTGAAGCTACCAGTCTGAAAAAGGCAAAGCTTCCTGGAACACAGAGCTCCACATTTAGAACAAGAAATGCCTGATGGGTTCTGTAACATTATGCTGTAAATTAAGGTAGCTAACAGCTGTCTTTTTCAGATTTACTTTTCCTCATTGAGTAAATCATTATGCAGTGTCCTAAACAAGTTAATTACCCTTTAAAAATAAAAAAGGAAATGAACCTTGTTACTTGGTGGTGGAAGACTTGGCCAAACTGGAGTGTGTGTGGTATGAAAAACAAGCTAGCATGGAAAGTGAGCATCCTTTAGATTTTTCAGTCATCTTTTGAACATATTTTGCTATGTGATGCATTTTAAATCTTGCAAGATCTTCACCCCTGTCATATACTGTGACAGTCTTTTGAGAATGATTTGCAGCATTGCAATATTGATTTTTTTTTTTTATCTACTCGACTGAAAATATCAGTAAAACTCTTTGCAATATGCTGCAATGCTGATGTGATAGAGTTAGTGGCTTAAAAATAGGGATTAAGCTGCCAATGTTAACTAAAGGGGTAGCTGCATATAACAGGAGTAGATGCTTTGTGTTTTTATTTTCAGTCTGCCTTGTCATTGCACTTACCTTCAGAGTATCAGAAAAGTGTAATTTGTTTGATCTGGGGGATCTGTATGATTGGATGTTAATCTTATGCGTGCTTTTTTCATCTGTTAGGTGAATTTCATTGTGAGTGATTCTGGGGCTCATGTTTTGAATTCTTGGACTCAAGAAGATCAGAACTTGCAGGAGGTATGCTTTGGAACTTTCTTTTGTTATGTAAGGCTAGAATAACTGCAGTATAAATAGCAGCTTATTACCACTTTTATTATGAAATAACATTGGCTAATTAATGTTAGTGGGTCTGGTCTGAAATTACTTAACAGCATTTGAAGTAGCCTGTTAGTCTGGACTACTCTGTAGGCAGCTTTACATACTTAAAAAAGAATTGAATAGCTCTGAGGATAGAGTTACATATTAAAATAAATGTTATGGAAGAAATTGCCTATGTATTTATCCTATAATTCAGTGATACTTTTTGAATGTTAGGTGATTTTTTTTTTTTTCATATTTATGTGATAGATTGAAATCAACAGTCTGGGGTGGGGGGGGGAAGGAGTAGATACTCTCTTTGGTTTTTTGTTCCATACTGAGTGGGCTTGTCATCTGAAAAAATTACTTTGAGAAGGAACTGAATTTCCAGATTCTTAGGAAATAGAAGCAGATGACAACTGATAGTATCATTTCTCTTAGATACTTGTTGTTGCAGCCAGATATTTCTCTATAGTAAGTGAGAATATTATGTTCTGAGGGTTTAGTAACAATTAAGGAATTAATTGCAAAGGGCAGTTTAATGACAGATGCTTCCCAGAAGGCAGGCAACATGTAATGGTCTTTAGGTGCTCAGTGTGGTTTTCTCCCAATACTATTAATTTGCATGTAAAATAGGAAAAAGTCATCATTGTAACTTAACTAGTCATTTTATTGAATGGCTGGAAAGTAACTTCCAGTAACAATTCCTTTGTCTGACCAGTTAATGGCAGCATTGGCAGCTGTTGGGCCACCTAATCCTCGAGCAGATCCAGAGTGCTGCAGCATACTTCATGGTCTGGTGGCAGCAGTTGAAGCACTCTGCAAAATAACAGAGTACCAGCATGAGGCTCGAACCATGCTCATGGAGAATGCAGAACGTGTTGGAAACAGAGGGAGAATCATCTGTATTACTAATGCAAAAAGGTATGTATGATTTCAAAGTTATTTCATATGTTTTTGTGATTGCCTTGAGTTAGCACCCCAAGTAGCTAGCACTTTTCTGTTCCTTCTTAGTCTTTATTGCCTTATTAAATGTTATTTTTGGAGGCCTGTTACAGTAGCAAACCAAGGATTTCCCAATGGAAACAGGAGAGCATTTAGTTGCATGTTGCTTTTAACAGGAGGCTTGATTGTCCTGCATAAAAATAATGTAAATGTTTTTCTAGTGACAGCCATGTTCGAATGCTGGAGGATTGTGTTCAGGAAACCATTCATGAGCACAACAAGCTTGCAGCTAATTCAGATCAGTGAGTACCCTTTCTGCAAACAGTTTCTCTCATTCTGCACGTGCTGGCTGTAGCCTCTATTTAATGCAGACATATTTTTGTCACTTAAAGCTTATTCTAATGAACTATTTGGATGCCTGTGTGAAATGGATGGTCCTAAATCATATAGTTGGCTTAGAGCAGTTGTATAATTGTTAACTTCTCAGCGTAATTCTCTGTTCTTACAGGGCAGTATTTTTAGTTGTTACCTTCTGTATCTTGCTCCACAGTGAGGCTCATAACTATACTTTGCAGCTGTGCCTTGCTCTGTGCTTTGTGTCTAATCAGTAGTGCTTCTGATGCATTTGCATGTTTTTTCTTGACACTGCAGTAATTTTACATTTTATTTTTGACTGAAATAACCAACTTCTTTTGATAGTAATTTTTTATTTCGAAATTACTGTGTTGCCTGACACTTCTTTTCAGGAAAAGTAATCTCTTGAAATGCAGGTTGTATCTCTGAGAAGTCCTTTTTCCACCCCATATTTTTTCTTAACTAGTGGAGTGTTTGGCCCAGGAACTGTGTATTGCCTTAAGTGTGGAGTAGGTTGATATCCTCTTGGTTGCTTCTTAGGGACTTAAGTAGTAGAGGGAGGACTCTCCTGTATTTCTGCCGTTTTGACTTCTTGTGTATATAAGGGATACTGCCCCAAGGCATCTGGTTCTGAGTCCACTGTAAATACAGAAAAGCAGTCTCCTTCACGTAGGTGGAGATTTGGAACAATGTTCTGATCTGCAAGTTTCTGGCTGTGTCAGCATGCTATTTAGGTAGTTGTTCTTGTGTTTGCTGGAATCCTCTTATTAATACCTGCGCTGACACTTGGAGACAGATCTTCTGTAGTGTCAATTTTCAGTTGAAGCTCAACAGATGAAAGGTCTATTTGACTGATCTGTCCAAAAAGAAACAGTGCTATAACATCTGAAGAACTAGAGACATAAAAAACTTTGAACTACGTGCATTTGAAAATGTAACCTGGTTTCTACAGGATGCTTTCAGAAACAATGTTCTAATACATTTTGATGATTCTGTGTTCTGGAAATCAGGTGAATCTTGAGAGAAATGATTTAACTTCTAGGATAATGTCTGCCATACCATAGACTAAATAGAATATTTTTATTTTTAAGTCTAATGCAGATTCAAAAATGTGAATTGGTCTTAATCCACACTTACCCAGTTGGTGAAGAGAGCCTTGTTTCAGATCGTCCAAAAAAAGAGGTAAGGAGCTTAAAATAAAATTAATCTGAGGGTTAGTAGCTGTGTCACTCAAAATAGTGCAAATAAAGGTTCGAGTATCTGTTCTCTGGTGAGGTGTAGGGATAAGTAGAGGTAATTCTTTGAAAAGACAGTCTGCATATTGCTGTCTGAAGTGTATGCTGCACACATGTGCTGTCCCCTTTTCTTGCATTAAGTCATGATTCTTTTTTTTTAAAAGTAAGCAGTAATGCTGTACAATGATGGTCTTGTGTGTGTTTTGGAGGCTGAAGACCAGATTTAGGACCCTAGTGGAAAACCATCAACAACTTGGTGTGCTAGATATGCTCAAAGAGCAGAAAATGTTCTCAGCTAGCCTAAGCTGCTAGCTGACACAAGCTCTTTTTTGCCAGATACGTTACTGAATGATGTGGATTTTGTTGAGCAGCCAATGTGTTACCTAGACTAACAAGTTAGCAGTGTGTGTTGAATGGTTTTCTCATGAAACTGAAATAAGCCTGTGTGTCTGAATGATGTTCTATTGTTAGCAAGCTGAATGTCTTTTTAATGAAATGAAGTGAGAAACATCATCTCAGAGTGAAAGGGTGATATGTTGCAGGAATGTACAATATGCTTTAAGTTGATTAAATATTTGAAGTGCCCTACAGTTAGAAAAAGGTCAAAGGATGCACCTGAGAAATTAGTCTAACTTCTCAGCTGAGTAACAAAAGCATCTATGCTCTTGTAGAGGTGCATTTGAAACCAAGTACATACAAAACATTGTGTAATTTGTTCTGCTGTTCTCAGTATCTTAGTGTCTTCTCTAAGAAAACAGAAATAGTCATACTCTGAACATGAAAAACATACAGTCCAGCATATTATTTCATAGATAAAATGACTGTGATAGCTGCCTTCCTGAGATTCTTTTCTACAAAACTCTTGTAGTTGCACTTAAATAAAATGCAAACGAGAACAGATAGACTGCTACTTTCCTCTCAAAGGCAGTCATCTTTGGTTTTAGGCTTTGAAAAAAAAAAATAATGTCCTTGCTGTCTAGGGAGAAATCAGATGTATCTTGTGACTTGTATTTGTTTCACTTGTGTATATATAGCATGTGTACAGGTAGGTATATGCAAATTACTTTGTTCCTGTTACTCAGCAGGTAAATAGGGGGTGGGGGGGAAGAAAAGGCTCAGAGCTGCTAGTTTGAGTATTTCTTCCCCATGTTGTGACACTAATGCTGTTAATTGACTTCTTTTTTAGCACACTTCCAATTTTTTGACAAACTGTAAGACCTGTGACTGCAGTAGCTAGCCAAACTTGGCAAAATCTGAATGGGAATTCCTCTGTAGCTTACTGTGGTGTGGATAGGTTTTTTTCCCCCCTCTAGCCAAATTTATATATGTAGTATATATGTGCTTATTTTGGAGTCTCAAATGAATAAGTGTTCATACTAGAGCCTAATTCATGAATACTATATGCTCTGTCAATTTATTTTAGCTTTCACCTGTTTTAACCAGTGAAGTGCACAGCGTCCGTGCAGGTCGGCATCTGGCGACAAAACTGAATGTTTTAGTACAACAGCACTTTGATCTGGCCTCAACCACAATAACTAACATTCCTATGAAGGTAATACTGTGATAACAGCCTTGCATTAACTAGCTGCACCACTTCTAAACTTGTTTGAAAACTTTTAATGTTTATTTTAATTGAACTTTTACATTGGTTTTTCTCTCCATATCATATTTTCTGTGTTTTTTTTATTAGCCCACATTCAATGTCTGTGAGCAGGTTAGTAAAAATTAAAGGGGAAAAAAAGTAAAGAAGGATCACAGAACAAAATGTTGTATTGCCAAATCTCAGTTTTCGATGTAGCAATACAAGTGTCACTTCAGTTATGTCTGCATTATTTGATACAAACACTATATTATTTACCTCAGATTGTTGTCTGTGATTCTTTTGTCCTTCTCTAGTTGTGTTTAGGTATTCTTGATCCTCGTGCATTATAGTGGCATAGTGAGTCTTTTTCCTCTGTTTCATTATCATGCCCACCCAACATAAAGGTGTTTGTGACTGCTAGCTGATTTTTGGCTAAAGGTTTTCCTTTAGGCTTTCCAGTTTTTGAAGATACATAAACCAGAAATGGGGACAGGGGATATGTCTAATATGAAGATACTAACTTAAATGTCTTCTGTTCAGAGTTGTTTCTGTTCCTGTTTTTAATTTTTTGTTCATTGCTACTGGGAGGAAAGTCAGTGCATTAAGAATCTTCAGATATTAAGTGCACAGTAATTTTCTGATCAGGCACCAAGAGACAGTTGAAACCAAAGTGTCAGTATTCAAATAAAGGGCAGGGGCAGATAAACTTCCCTGGTTTAAAAAAATTAACCAGTTTCTATTACTGTCAATTATTACTTGCATCTTTTAAAACTATCAATATTGTATGAATTTTTGAAATTAAAACATGGAATTAAAGATTTTTGTAGCTTTAATGGAAGTCAGACATGGTTCATAGCACAAATATGACTTAAGCTTGCAAATGCCTTGTCTGTAACTTTCTGACCTGTGTGCTGCTGGTATGCCTCTCCCTTCTTCTTTCTCCTTGTAGTAATAGACTATGTTGGGTTCTCATAGGTTTTGGTTTTGTTTGGTTTTTTCATTTGTTTTGGTTTGGTTTTTTTCATTTGGAATAAATTACCAATGTGCTGTTTTTTGCTTATTCCTCTGTAGCTGTTTAAAGATGCAGTGTCCTCCTTACAAGCATCCCTTTTTTCATATTAAAAACTTGCAGCTGCAAGTACAGTTCTTAAGTGCCAGGAAATAATAATAAGTTCAAATGTGTGGGTGTTTGTTTGATTTCCTGTGGTTTCTAGTTATGAATGTGATTGGCAAACTATTCTCTAGTGGCCATTTGTTGCTGTTCAGTAAGTTGTAACTGGTAGTGGTGTTCAATATGTCATAGGCTTCCTTGACTCATTTGGACAAAAGTAGTTAAGCTTATTTTTAACTTCTCTTTTGCACTGTGCACCCTGTCATGACATTTGTATAAAGAGGAAAAACATAGCATTTCAAAAGAAGGGTAAAAAGAAGAAAAGCAGATGGCTGCATCTTCAAACAGGTCAGAGAGCAAAGAGTTTTCCTCAGCATTGCAATCCTGTATTTGTCTGATGCACTTTGAAGACTTTGGAATGAAAGGAAAATGTAGAATTATTGACTTAGGAAAATGATGATCTCCAGCTACCATAACTATTGCTGTTCTCTGCCTTTGTCTTTGAAGGAAGAACAGCATGCGAATACATCAGCTAACTACGATGTGGAGCTGCTCCATCACAAAGAGGCACATGTTGACTTTTTGAAGAGTGGTAAGTAGAGATAGTCCTGGAAAAGTGGCTTCTGATCAGCCTGCTGGAAGTACAGATTGTGAGCTTCACATTGATGTGCATTTAACATGTAATCAGCAGGTTCTTCAGTTGTTCCTTACAATGGGGTTTGTAATACTGGCATTGACATTTTACTCATTAATAGCATGTTTTACTACTAAAGGATGTGATGCTGAAAAAATGTTCAATTGGTCAATTGGTGTCGCATGTATCCAGGATATTTGTGAGATCTGGGGGGGCACATTAAGTTCCTACTTGCATATAAAAAGATGAGAGCAGGTGTGCAATGGTTTTACAAAACAAAGTGCCTCTTAGGATTACCCCTTGCACAATTTTTGATCTGTGTAGTAATAAGTTAGCGTCACTTGCATCTCATAGGCCTGTTTATGGCAGCAGTTGCTTTGGAAAAGGTAGTTGTTTGGCTTTTAAACTTTTGTGTTGTATTTGAAATACCTAGTATCCTTTCTGTGAACTTGTAATTACCTAGTATTACTCTGGAGTAATTTTTTTAGTAATGGCTGAAGTTAGGAAGCGTACCAGTAGGCCATATGCAAAACTATTTTGGTCAACAAACAGTGCTTCACTTAAAGATTGGGGGAAAGAAAGGATGTTGCAGTAATGAATCTAGAGTCACCTGAGCTTGTGTTACTATGTTGAAAGCATAAGAGCTCAGAAATAGTCTTGTAAGACCTTTTGGCTCAAGGAATAAATGTGCCAGTAAAAGCCAAAAATGAGCTCTAACTGCAATTCCTCTTCCATTTTTTCCCATCAGAACCTTGAGAGAGAGAAGTTCTTAGATCCTGTACATTTTGATTTATATTAAAACAAATCTTGTAGCTGTTAATAGCTCTGATTCTAGGAAGGTAGAATTTCGGTTACATTGATCTTATTTCTGCAAAATGTTGCTACAGAAATTTTAGATACACTATTTGGTCTTTAGGTATTCTAAGAGATGCTTTCTGAGAATATTTCAGTTGTATTAATTTAACTGAGCAAGAACCAGAAGCTTTTGTCAGTGGCTTGATTTGCTTGTAGATGCAGGTAGATCTTTTGTGAGTAAATGTCTTTTTTGTGAAATAAAACTTCTCACGTGAAAGATTAGACTAAACCCTAAGATGAAATACGATGTTGCATGTTGTGTCATTCCTCCAAGTCACTGTGGAATTGAACATACTAAGTGAAACTTAGTTCTGAAACTTAATGCAAAACTCAGTTACAACTATCATGAGTAGCAAAACTCGCTGGTAGCAACATCATATGTTTAAAGGTGTTTTTTGTCAGACCAGTTGTCAGTGGGTATTTCATGAAAGTATTTGGGTGGCAAAACATGTATGTCCACAGAAGCATGCTCAAATTGAGTCTGACATAGCAAAGATACTGGCTGATGAGAACAAGTACTACTTTCCCCCAGAAGGCCAACTTGTCACATGTGCCTTTTGATCAGTATTGTCTCTGTCATTGGTCAAGGGTTCTGATTTCTGTGTGGAAAACTGAAAAATACATTGTCTTGAAGACCTAGGTATTTAAGATGAAAAGGATTCCCTGTGATAGATAAAACATGGACAGAATTTCCCGATTGTTGAATCGTGCATATGGAGCATACTCTGGAGCCGCAGTATTTTGTTTGCTGAATTGGTTTCTAAAATGTGCAATGGCTGATGACTTCAAAAGGATACTTTTGCAGCTGTCACTGCTAATGACTCCTTTGCTCAAACTAACTTGGTAAAAGTTATGTTGTTTTGCATAAGGTCATATTAGAAGTATTTCGTACCTTTTAAAAAGTTTAGGATTTTATACTGTAATAGAGGAAATAGTTGATCACATGTTTTTTTTTTTTTTTACTTTTTATGGCAGGTGATAATCATACAGGTGGCAACAGCAGAGAAGGCACATTTAAAGAAACTGTGACACTGAAATGGTGTACTCCTCGAACAAATAGCGTGGGTAGGTAAAACAAGATCTTCCAGAACTGGTGCTCCAACCTTTCTGGAGCACTATTCTCTCTGTACTGATCATCTGAACAAGAAGGTAATTAGCTTCTTGTTAATGCTGTGTTTTGCCTTTTGCTCCACAAACCTTGCTGCTGACTGTACCCTATTTCACTAATAGTCATAAAATGCTCTGCTGATCTTGGCTAGTCAATGATTTGTGTAAGAGGTGAGGGTAGTAATGATTTTTCTAGGTGGCTTTTTTCAATCTCCTCCTAAGTATCACAAAGCTGTTAATTGACTCCCATGTACAGAAATCATTTGTCTCTCCATCAGGGACAAGTACATCTTGCCAGTTTGTGGTGTTATTTTAACATAGCAGCATTCAGACTTTGAATCTTTTCTGAGCTTAGCTCTGGCTTCAGAGGGGAGAGAAGTCAAAGTACTGTCTTAATGTAATCTACATTGTAAAGTTAGAAATCTTTGTAAGAGGATTAAATGTATGCAATATTACCCATAGAGTAGTTCCTTGATACTAATTTCAGATGTGAGTAAGGGAGAGATCTCTATCCTAATAGAAGTGAAGGAAGATTTGGGGAGCCCCTGGCCATTCAACTCATGTACCTTTTTAGACTATCAGAAAGACTTGTTGACTATTTGAGCCAGCAGGTCAAAAATCTCTAGGTAAGTGAAGTAAGAGGAGGCTGATGCAGTAAAATAATTGAAGAGGTGAACTGGAGGTTCTACTGGAAACAGGGCTTGGGATTGCATTAGGGTCTCAGAGTTGAAGATACTGGAATGGTTGCAAGGAGATGGTGAAAGGAGCAGGCTTGATGGAGGAAACAGCTGGATTTCATTCTGCTGATTTTTGGAATAGCCTGTTCCTCTTCCTTCTGTAAGGTGATATTTTTTTTTTCCTGTATGTGGAATGACACTCAACTTTTCTATTTTTTTTTTCCCCTAGAATTGCATTACTGCACTGGAGCATACAGAATTTCACCAGTAGATGTAAATAGCCGACCTTCCTCATGCCTTACTAACTTTCTTCTCAATGGTAAATTTGTCTTTAGCTAATTATTTAATGTTTTAGTAGTTAATATTATGAACAGAGCACTTACCATGTTTTTAGTTTTAGACAGCAGTGTGATGAGATATTAACAACTGGTTATGAATAATAATTATTAATATCTCAGAATATTGATTTTTATTACTAATATTTAAAAATTTGGAGGAAAATCCCTCAGATTCTTTGGATTTTTGGTCAACAGGAAATATTAGCACAAAGGATATTTATTAACACATAATTAAACAGTTTAAACAATCAGAACTTGGAAAAATAGGAACGCAAAACGGGAAAAATTCTAACTGTGCTGCAGAGGCTTAGCATTAACCCTAGCACATGTTACTCATGATGCCTTTGATCCCTGAGTAAGTTTCCTGTACAAGAATGCTTCCAAAACTCACGATTATGATCCTGCAGTAAAATACAAAATATTCCAGGCGGGGAGAGGAAAGAGAGTTGCAGACGAGTTGCTGCTGAGTAGCCAGTGTAAACTGCAAACACGTGGCCATGGCAATTCCCAGGTAATGAGCCACTAAAGGGTGCTGCAGAGAGACAAGCTCTGTAGACAGTTTGTGTAGAAAAGGCTACTGTGTAGAAAGGCAGCGGCTTCTAAATCACCCCCCCTTAAATAGACCAATTTGGAAGTTAAACTGGCCAATAGGCATTTAGCATTCTTGTTCTGCCCAATGCATTCAAAGCTTCGTGCCTTGCGCAACCACGCAGGCACGCCGAGGGGCTGCACCAGACACCTGACTCATGGTGCTAAGCTCCTAGCCCAAGGCTTTGTTTTGCTCAATCTACTTTAACTTCCGGCCCCTGAACAGAAGGAGGACTGAGCGAGGGTTTAAACCAGCCTGGCAGGGTTTATGACCTGCCAGGACAAGCAGTGAATGTCTGCTGCAAAAAAAGTGAAGTTTATTGGAACACATCAAATAAGAAAAGGTGTTAAATGTACTCAAAGGCAAATAGAACGTGTTTTGGAACTTGAAGATGGGACAAAAGGAGTAGGTGGCAAATTCTCATAGTTCCTTTCTGAATACAAATGTAGACTTCTTTTCATGCTATTGAGTAGGAAACTCCACTTTCAGTAGATGACAGTGCACCCAGTTGTGATGCTTGTCTGACTATGGCAAGATATTAGCAACTTTACATCTATGCCAGATTTTTAGCAGATGCTGGGCAGCCTCAAAGCTTTTAACTGGATTATGACCCACTAAGTATGTTGGTCAGTTGAAGCAGATGTACCTGTGTATGCTGGAATTGGTCCAAAAGTAGGTTAGAGTCAGTTACCATTTTTGATTGTCTGCAAGATCTTGACCTTTGCCATGAAAAAATCTTGCTGTAAGACTTTACCATTTAAATACATGTGAAAAATGTAAGCCATAATTGTCTGTTCTGAATAAATGATAGTAGAAAATGTTAATTAAATGTCAGGGCTTTATGGTTTAAAACAAAATTGTATTACAAACATTCTTTAAATGGATGGCTTATCTTCAAGTCTTTTGAATATCTAAATACATGTGTGGTAGTTGTATTAAACACTGGTTTTATGTATGTTTTTTCTCTAAAGATTCTGTACTGGCAAAGTACTTTGGTTAATAAAAATGGTTGGAACCAAAATTAATAGCTAGTTTCAGGTAACCACTCTTCTCATCTTAGTTTTGCTTCCTCATAATAGACAACTTGTTTTGAGAATGCACCCTTTTAGTGTATTTAACTATAAATAAGTTTTATTTCTCTGCCAGAATAAGGTATCCATTTTAAACATTAACGAATAGCATCAACTGATACCTTTGTACTCCAGTAGACTATTTGGTTACTTTTTAAAAGTTGCATTTGAGAGAAATTCTGTAGCAGGGCCAAATAAGTTTAGCATCCAAAAGAATCTGCGATAATTAAAAATAGCAAATAATCTGTAATCATAAGAAAAAAAAATAACCTTTATGCAACACATTAATGTCTTACAAATATATATTTTTCCTAACAAGAATGTCCTACAAAGAAAGTGATTGATCCAGGAGAGAGGCTTTTGATCTTCCTGTGCAAAGAGCATATGACACAGTGCTCTGTGTAAAGACATGGAGAAAATGCCCAAAGGAGAGCTAGATGAAAGCGCAGCTTTAACCAATCCAGAGCCTTACAGGCTAGGTACAAACCTGTATTGTGTACCTGTAGTTTGTAATGTACAGTTGCAGCACACTAACAAAAGTGATCTTGTCTGCAACAGGTCGTTCTGTTCTGTTGGAGCAGCCTCGCAAGTCTGGATCTAAAGTCATCAGTCACATGCTCAGCAGCCATGGAGGAGAAATTTTTCTGCATGTATTAAGCAGCTCAAGATCAATTCTAGAAGATCCTCCATCAATTAGTGAAGGGTGTGGTGGAAGAGTCACTGACTACCGGATTACAGTAAGTCTTCTCTTTGTTTTTACTTCAAGTCGTTGCCTATCTCATGGGAGCATGTTGCCATAGATGCCAAGGAAATGTTGTTACCTTCTCTGGAGAGAACTGCATGGTCAGACTGTTTTTGTTTTGTATTGCTGACACATGTAGTACCAAGTAGTACATATGCTGTTGCTTCACAGACTCCTTTCTGTGTCAAGGTAGTGACTCCTTGTGCACTACAAGTATTCAAAATTTATTCTGTTTCTAGAAGAAGTTTTTGGCTTTTTTTCTGCTTATTGTCATAAGGATAGGTTGCATGTGAGTGGTTTGTACAACAAATAGAAAAGATGAAGTTAGGGTCCTGAATATGGAGCAATCAGATAGCATTCACTTTTTCATTTGTTTTCAACACATGGTTTCTATATGTTGTAAACAAGCAGAATTGGCTTCCAGAAAAAAAGTAACAGAACTCTTACCATACATCAAACACCTTGCAGATCTAGAAGGTATCCTCATCAAAAAACTTTGCATCAATTTTTAACTGTGTTTTTTTTGTACAGCTATTTGTGTTCACCTCTAATGTATATCTGAAAGCTAGGAGCAGGGCTCTAGCTGCTAGTGAAATTTATCAGTGCAGGTGGTACAAAAGTAGTAGTAAGCAAGACTGTGCTGTTATGCCCATTCAGTGAAAGTTACTTTGTTAGAGAAATGCCTAATTGTGTCTTGTTTGGTTATCATTAGGATTTTGGTGAATTTATGAGGGAAAACAGATTAACTCCTTTTCTAGAGCCCAGATATAAGCTTGATGGAAGTCTTGAAATTCCTTTGGAACGTGCTAAAGATCAGTTAGAAAAACATACTCGTTACTGGCCTATGATTATTTCTCAGACTACGATCTTCAACATGCAAGCTGTAAGTAACCTGGGGTTTGTAATCTTCCATTTAAGTTTCATCTTGCTGCTTGATGAAATAGGCTGTTTTATGATACATCACTTGCTACAAAATCAGTTTATTTTCAGCTTTATTTTTACTTAAGTGAAACTCAAACTCTATTTAATGCCAATAAATTAATAGAATACCAGCTAAGTAGAGTTGGAATTATTGAACCTGATGACTACTACAGTACTTCTGGATAAAAAAAAAAAAGCAAATCTACCTGTAGCTGCTCAGAGTTACTACTGGTTTGAGGATAAGAAGGGATGTGTTTTTCTGTATGTTGTTCTGTTGCCCGAATGGCAGAGCTCAGAGTTGCAATCAGCGGTGCAGGGTTTAATTGGAGGCCTGTATCTAGTGGTGTTGCCCATGGGTCAGTATTGGGCCCAGTCATGTTAAGCATCTTCATCAACAATCCAGATGATGGGACAGTGTCCTCAACCAGTTTGCTGATGGAGCAAGTGGGGGGAGTGGCTGACACACTGTCAGGCTGTACTGCCATCCAGTGACACATGGACAGGCTGGAGAGCTGGGCAGAGGGAACTTCATGAAGTGCAGCAGGAGCAAGTATAGAGTTCTGCCTCTGAGAAGTAATAACGTACTGCATCAGTACAGGTGAGGGTTTGGCCTGATGGAAAGCAGCTCTGTGGAGAATGACCTAGGAGTACTGGTAGACAGGAAGTTCACCAGGAGCCAGCAATGTGCCCTTGTGTCCAAAAACACCAATGGTCTCCTAGGATGCACAAAGAAGAATGTGGCCAGGAGGTTGAAGGACATTCTTCTCTGCCTCTACTCTGCTTGGTGAGGCCACATTTGGGTTGTTGTGTCCAGTTTTGGGCTTCCCAGTTCAAGAGGGACAAGGAACTACTGGAGAGAGTTCAGTGGATGGCCACAAAAATGAGGGGACTGGAGCATTTTTCTTATGAGAGGCTAATACAGCTGAGGCTGTTTAGCCTGGAGAAGAGCAGTCTGAGGGGATCTAATCAATGTTGATCAATACATAAAGGGTGGAGGTCAAGAGAATGGGGCTGGATTCTTTTCAGTGGTGCCTGGTGATAGGACAAGGGACAGTGGGCACAAACTGCAACACAGCAGCTTTCACTGAGCATGAGGAAAAACTTCTGTAAGGGTGCTGGAGCCCTGGAGCAGGCTGCACTTAGTCTGCTGACTTTCAAAACCCACCTGGATGCATTCCTGTGCAGCCTGATCTGGGTGACCCTTTGTTAGCAGGGGGACTGGACTAGATGGTCTGCAGAGGTTCCTTCCAACCCCTATCATTCTGTGCCTGTCCTGCAACATACCCATGTTGTTCTTGTTGGTGATTTATTTTTGTCTCACAGGTGGTGCCCTTAGCCAGTGTGATTGTAAAAGAAGCAATGACTGATGAGGATGTTCTGAACTGTCAAAAAACAATATACAATTTGGTAGACATGGAAAGGAAAAATGATCCCCTGCCCATTTCAACAGTTGGTACAAGAGGAAAGGGCCCAAAAAGGTGACATGCTTATCTACTGTTGTTGAGGGTGGACTTGTTTTCAGAAATAGTCTTTCAACATTGCCTTTTAAGATTTGGTCAGTGGCAGTAAACGAAATGCTGTACAGATGTGAAACAAATGCTGGAAATGTTTTGCCTCCATCTTCAGGGCTATTGCAGCACTGATACTGTTGTTAAGGAAAAATACATTGGTTTATTGCTGAAGGGTTGAGAGTATGCTAAAAAATATGAAAGCAAAGATTGTTGTAGGGAAGGTTAGAGATGGATACAATGCTGTAAAACTGGACTCTATTAGAAAAGTCAAATGCTTTTGAAACAGTTAACTAAAATAAGGGCTACTCCTTCAAAACAGGATGTCCTGGTATCTCTCTCATTGCATTGTACTTCCAAGAATTATTTAAAGAGAAATTCTGCTATAGATTTCCCATGCGAGTGAAAGTTTTCAGCAGTCTGGTGCAGCTCTTCCTAATTTTTTTTTTTAGTCCAGAGAATTATGTAGTAAATAATTTGCATGTCAGTACATGAGTGGCACTGTGTGGTTAGCAAACAGCTGACAGGATTCAGAATGCCATTTGACAGTGAGATCTTGTAGAAGTTTAAGAATTTGATTTCAGTGGACATAGTTTATTTGGATTAAAACTTAATTCTGATTCTTAATTGGGAAATGCTGCATATGGTATGGCTCCAAGTTTCAATGATGGGGTAATCTCAGGTGGATAGACCTAGAGTGTTTTGGGTTTGGGGGTTTCTTTGTTTCTGGGTCTGTTTTTAACCTTAATTTACTCAGTGGTTTAATGCTGTAGCTGTGTAATAACTGTTCTCTGGCCCACTTCAGGGATGAGCAGTACCGGATTATGTGGAATGAACTGGAGACCCTCGTGCGAGCACACATAAACAACTCTGACAAACACCATCGTGTCCTGGAGTGCTTGATGGCTTGCAGAAGCAAACCTCCTGAGGAGGAGGAGCGCAAGAAACGTGGTAGGAAGAGAGAAGACAAAGAAGACAAGTCAGAGAAGTTGGGCAAAGACTATGAATCAGATAAGCCATGGCAAGAATCAGAAAGGTAAATTTTCTGAAGTGAAGTTGGAGTGTAATTTTGATCTGGCCCCACTTCTAAGGCATGGGGAACTGTGGTGAAACAGTTGCAGGTTTCAATTTGATGTGTTCATGCTTGTAATCTTGGCGTACAACTACCGAGTGTGGATCCCGAGGATTTTTGGATCAGACACCATTACCAAACTTGGGAAGTATCATCTTACTGTGGTAACATATTTTACAAGCAGTCTGGTTCTTGTACAGAACTTTGCAACTTGGAGTTGGTGCTGTTGGATTTTATCATAACAGCAGCACCTGTTAGACAAAACTGCTTTTTACAAATACAAAGTATGACTGAAAACTTGAAACAAGCAGCTATTTTCTCTCAAGCTGTAGTTAGGTAAGTGTTCAGATAGAGAATCTAGATGGATTCAGGTCTTTTTGGTTCAGCTAATCCTTTTTGGTCAGGATTGATTGTCTGTAATTTTTGTTGTTACTGTAGCTTGTCTAAGTGCTAAGCATCTTTCAAGTCTCCTCTCTTCTGTCTTTCAAACTACCAAGGAGATCAAGACCCCCTTGTGGTGCTAAGCTTAATTTGTTTTGTGCATGCTTTGATCATTTAGTCTAGGGAGGGCCTTTTTGTCTGCATTATTGTCTTCAGGCTTGATGACGTTTTATGCCTTCATGTGTCTGATCAAATCCATTCCTACAACTGCTTGTACTTTCACATGTGGAACAAAAATGGGGGCTGGAATAAAAGAGATTTGATACAGAATAGGTCTGAATTCACCGAAAAAACATAGTAGGAAGTGGTGTGGCATTTTTCTAGATTAATTGTTACATAGTCTTTGAAACTGAGAATGCTCAGCTGTCACAACTACAACTGTTAAGTGAAGTTATTTTAAGATTTTTTTTTTCCTTAAGCCTTTACCCAGAGGATTACTTGCCTAGTCTCCCGTATTGCTTTTTTTCACCCATTTCAAGGTTCCAGGAAGAAGTGTTCTTNCCAATTAGCTCAAACCAGTACATACAGGTTGCATATAACTTTGAGGAGTACAGAAGGATGTCAAGAATCATGTGCTGCCCTAGCATATTTTGCTTCACTCTTTTCCTTCCCTCTCAAAGATTGAAAGGTCTTTTGGATCGTGAAAAAGACGACCTAGCAGAAGCCGAAGTTATCAAAGATTCTCCTGATTCTCCTGAGCCACCCAACAAAAAGCCACTTATTACAATGGATGAAATACCCACAGTTGAAAAGGCAAAGGGTAAGACAGTAGTAGTACAGTGTACCACTAAGTTGTTTTATCAGTCTGTATTTTCTGAAGTAATGGGATGAATCTTCTTGGAGTTAAAGCTATCTCAGTGAGGATTGTCTTTAATTATAAACTCACTTTGTTGAGAAATCTTTTTTCAAGTTAACAGGTCTATGTAAAAAGAGATACCAAAATACTATTTGGATCTGCTAGCATGCATCTAGGGTGACAGAAGCAGATTGGACAGATTTCTGCTGGTGCTACTTGAGCTACTGGATGTCAGAAATGCTACGGTCAGGCAGCAGAAATCATCATCTCCTGACTAATAAACATGGGGCTAAGCAGTGTACTTGTCAGAATGGGCAGTTCTGAATGACTTCTCTTCCTTGGAGTCAGCTGTTACCTGCTGCAGTGGTTGAGCTGCTGTCCATATTCTGCATTTAAAGCAAAATCAATCTCACGCAAAGCAACTAGTGAGCTGTTCCTGCTTTGCCTTCATTTAGCCTCGATTCTGAAGTTGTTTAAAATTAGTGGGTTTAATGCAGTGTGCTACTATGGGCAGTAATTTAAGCCTTTAAAATGATGCTATGTTGAAGAATTTGGAAATTAAATTCATTAGACTCTTTTTACTTGCAATTTTAGGGCCAATGTCCTTACTGTCTTTGTGGAGCAACAGAATTAATACTGCTAACTCTAGGAAACACCAGGAGTTTATTGGTCGTTTGAACTCTGTCAACAATAAAGCTGAGCTGTATCAACATCTGAAAGAAGAAAATGGGTTTGTATCAGTGAATTTATCTTAGTGCAATCATCTTAGTAGTCAATATGCAGGATGGAGGAATAATTCAGTTATAGCATTAAAAAGACTTCTTTGAGATGAAAATACAGAAATGCATCCCTTTCTGTCCTAGTATTGATGGAGAACTACAGCTTTGCAGTTTGCATCTGCACTGAGCAAAGCTGAATGCTGATGCATTCCCTGTGTCTTGGTGATCTCACCTTTGTAGCAAAACTCTTAAACTTCAGGTAGCTAAATTTAGATTTCTTAGGCCAGCCTGTAGCATGCTTTAGCTCCCAAAGAAAAGAGTATTGTAAAAATACTTCTGACTGGCTGAATCTTGTGCTGTACTGTTATGAAATTGGTGATAGCCTATGTCCTGCCAAAAAAAACAGTGGAAAACCAAACTAACCTTCTGAATAAGGAGAAAAAGAAGAAAAAAGTCAGAGCTCAGATCTTTATACATGGATTCCATAATCTTGTGACTAGAGAGGCTCTTTTAGGTGAGGTTAATAATGGATAGCATTTTGTTTATTTGCTGAAGCCTTTAGTAGTTGCTGCTTGAAATACTGAGAGGAGATAACTCTGAGGCAGGGAGGGACAGGATGGTTAGTGAAGAAAAAAATACAAAAAACTTAGATCATAGAATCATAGAATGGTAAGATTGGAAGGATCATCTAGTTCCCACTCCCTGCCATAGGCAGATGATTTTTTTTTTTCTTCTTAATCTGTTGATTTATATTTCCAAAACCAAGCCTGACCAGTTTCTGTCTTGTGTTTCAGAATGGAAGCAACAGAAAATGGAAAAACAGGCCGGCAGTGACTATTTCACTCTTGGACAGAACACAGCCAATCTGCAAAACTATTGAATGCTGGAATGGATATTGGTACCACTTCAGTACAGTTGTTTAGATCTGTTTTGATTGGCTTTTACATTTTTCTATTCTTATTTTTGCTATGAAATGAAGGCCTCATATCACATTAAAAACAGTATGCAAACAGGAGCTGTCCTGACATATTTTACGAGTTGTGTTTTTAGGATGAAGGAAACCTGTGCTGCCATGGACTAATTCATCAGAAGTGCTTGCAGACTTCAAAGTCCTTTCTCACAAGTAACATTTTTACTATTTCAGAATCAGTGGTGACTGTTTAGAAAAAAAAAAATCAAGTAATTGGTCATTACCTGATAATATTGTTAATTTTGATTCATCAGTATTTTTATTTAAATGAAACTTCCTCAGGAGTCCAGAGTTATGGAAAAGGGCACCCACTGAGTATCTGGCCACTAAGCTGAGAAAATGCCAGCCTTGGGTTTCATGTAAGAGATGGGAAAGTGAGTGATTTTACAGGTAAAGGACTTTTTAAATTGATTAGAAATGTACTTTAGAAATCAAAGCCTTTCATATTGTGCTGGAGTTAAGCCTTTGTCAGCAAAAGTAAAATAAAATTTTTGGCTAATCATTAAATTATTTTTGAAATTTTGCCTTTCAGGATACCTGTGTTTTTAGCTTTAAGCATTTTGAATGTTGTGAGGAGACTTAGTCGTTTTATGGCCATTAATACTTGGAATAAGTAGATGATGTGTCTGAAGTTTCAGTTTTTCTTGGTGGAGAGTAGAATTCTCAAACAGGAAAACTCTTGTGATCTAATCTGTTTATAAAATGTTGAGTTGTCCTGGTTTTAACTCTGCCACCTGGTAGTCTGGTTTCAACAGAGGGGTTTCTCCTTCCTCCTACCCGCCCCACACCTCATGTGGGCAAGGAGGAAGGGAGATGGAGGTCCAGGTTTTAGTTGAGAAAGGGTAATGTACTACTCTGTTGCAGGGATACCAGATTATATGAAGGGAAAAAAAACAAAAAAAAACCCCAAGCAAAAAGCCACCAACAAAACCAAACAGGAGAAAAGGTACTGCACTTCAGGGAGTTGTAGAGAGCAGTGACATCTCCTCTTAGCCTTCTCTTCTCCAGGTTAAACTCCCTCAGCTGCTATTTGCACGACACACTCCAAATGGCTCACCAGCCTCACTGCTCTTCTGCAGACACACTCCAGCACCTCAGCATCTGCTTTGGCACACAGAACTGGAACCAGTGCTCAAGCCGTGGCCTTACCAGGGCTGAGTACAGGGGCATCATCACTGCCCTATCTTACTGGACACAGGTTTTGATCCAGGCCAGGATGGTGTTGGCCTCGGCCACCTGGGCACACTGCTGGCTCACAGTCATCTGGCCATCCACCAGCACCCCCCAGGTCCTTTTCACCAGCCTGCTTTCCAGCCACTCTGCCCCAAGCCTTGTGGCATTGCTTGGGGTAGTTGTGACCAAAGTGCCAGACCTGGCAACCTCATTGCACTGTCAGTGGTCTGAGGCTCTTGGGTGATCCACCTTCTCCAAGTCCTGTGGCAGTTCTGGAAAGGGCCTTTGGTGCATCTCTCTTTTCTTTTCTATGTGGTGACACTGGCTGTGCTCTACTTCTAGCAAAGATTTTCTCAGGAATCAGATTACTTAATCCATACCTTCCAATTGTATCTTAATGTGTAATTTAATTATGTGTAAAATTTTGTGTTTATGAAACAGTTTAAAAATATTTGAAAAGATTTTTAGAAAAACTTTTCCACATTCTCTTTCCTATAGTCCTTGAGCTGTCATAGGTGGAAGCAGGCAAAAGAGCAGTTTTACTTACTGTAGGAAAGCAAGCCTGTAACTTTATAATGTATTTTTAAAAGTATACTGCACAACCACAGGAAGAGCTTTGTGTTAAGTAGCTACATTTGTCTTTATAAATGCTGTGTTCATGTTTTTGACTCAGAAGTATCAAAAGATTGAGGGCAGATACAGTGGTGCCCGTGAGAAAGGGACAATTACTGGATGCATTTTTTTGGAAGTACTAATTTGATACTTCTGAGATGATATGGAGACTGAAGGGTTTTAGTGCCTTTGAACTTTAATGGAGACATCCTGTTCTGTAGAGGTTCTTCTGACAGCTCTGCCTCATGTGGAATGTTTATGTATGAATTAATGAGTTGTCATGGAGCTGGTTTTACTCAGTACTGGCTGTGACCTCTCATTCCTACCAACAGCAGCTTGGCTGCATTCCCCTGTTTCGTTCTAGTACTTCATTTCAGGGTTCCAACTTTGCTACTCTCTTGATCAGGCACTGGTTAATTATGTTCCAGTTTAAATTGAAAAAATTATAAAATCACTTTCTTGAAGTAAAAAGGGTAGTACCTTCTAGTACAAACTGTCTTTATGGATTTGCTTTCACATTTACAAGAGCTTAAATCCTTGCCTGTTGCCCTGGTTGTTCTGGGTAGCCATACTCTCTTATAATGAGGAGGGAGTTGGTATTTTGCTGGCTGGAAAGATAGGATTGTGTTTGGAAGTCTTATGGACCTAGAATGCTGCTTTTGGGAGATAAGTGATCGCAAAGGTGGCATCTATGACTGAGGTGGAGCTCTGCACTCATGTACAGGTGCTCTGTGTGGTTTCAGGACATCCAGTTCACACCAGTATGGCTTCTCTGAAAGGTCACAAACTGTCTTCCAGGAACTTTCCTCTGATGCTCCTGAAACCAGTAAACCAGTATTATCAGAACTACCCCAACAGTGATACAAGGACTGATTAGCAAGGCAGATGGGGTGTTCTTAATCATGGAGTCAGTCTTGTTTTAAAATGTAGGCACAGTACTCCTGAAAGACCCATCATGTGGCTTTATAGGGGGAAAGCAGACTTCACCATATGAAATGTTAAAAATTGCTTGGACAAAGTGTGGCCTAACACACCCATCTGGCACTCTGAATTTCCTGAGTTCTTCCTGGATTTCATCTGTTCTGCACCAACTGGAAGATCTGTTGGCACTTGAACACAGCAAACTCTTACTGTGGACCCAGGTTGGAGAGCAGCTACTGTAATATCTTTGGGATTGCTGAAGTTCAGGTAGAGGGAGAGCTTCTCTGGGAACAAACTAATCCTTTTTCTCTCTCTCAAGAAAGAGTAGTAGCTGGATTTGGTTCTGATGGCATGAAGGTGGCATGGTATGTTGGTAAGCTTCAGAAGCTCAATGGTGAAAGATTCCCTGTCAGTCAGTCCTGAATCTCTGGCAGAAAGCACAAATTCCTGAGGTGAGTACTGGAAGTCAATATCAAGGGGATAGCCATGCATGAGAGGTGTTAAACTGCAGCCAACCTTCTGATCCCAGAGGAGAGCCATCAGCTACAACAGATTTGTAGAGATAACTGAGTTGAGTTGCCATCTTCCTCATAAAAAGTGTTGACAAGTATAGGAAAGAAGAGGAGGCATTCAGTAGTTACTGTCAGAAATTTAATGTGATGAACAACCTTTGGGGAAGTTTTTGCTTGCCCTTTGGACAGGAGAGAGAAAAGGAAAAGCTTTGTGAGGGGAATAACAGCTTTCTGATACTGAATGATAGCATAGAGGTCTCATCAACCTCATAGGCTATAGAGCATGCTGGCCGGAAGGAACCTCTGGAAGTCATCTAGCCCTTCTCCCACTCAGAGCTGTAGCAAAGATGAGCCGAGGTCCAGCATGACTTTGCCTTAGCTGAATCTCAAAGACTTCAGTGCATGAGGAGTCCCAAGTCTTTGTGGGTGACTTACTCTCTTGCTGTGTTATCCCCAAGTGCTAAAGTTTTCCTGATGTCTGAATCTCCTCAGATGCAGCCTTGTGGCTCTTGCCTGTTGTTACATCATCTGGCACTTCTGAGAAGTGTTCATTGCCCAGCATGCTCCTTTTTGAGACACAGCACTTCCTATGGATTTCATTTAGGGTCAGTAGAGCTGCCCACTGCCCTTCTTAGAAGTTTCCCTCTAGAATTTCTGTAGCATCTTTAAACAGGGATCAGTCCTTGGGAGACTTAGGCTGAAAATACAAGTGTGATAGCTACTTAAAATCCAATCAAGCATTCTCTTGTTTTATCTGTATTCTTATCAAACACAAAGCTAACAAGGTCAATTCAACATCTAATCAGACTAGATTTTAGTCTCAAGTGTTAATTCAGAGCTAAGCTACAGAATGCAAATTGAAAGAAAATTTCATCTTCTAATAATCTGCTTTGCATCATGTGATAACTAATTGCTAATGTTTTATCAGAGGCAAGCTACATATCCTTCCTCTCTACCCTGCCCTGAAGTATTCTGGCCAGTTCTGGGCTTCCCAGTTAAAGCACAGGGGACTACTGGAGAGAATCCAGCAGAGATGCTAAGATGCTGAGGGGACTGAAGCATCCACCTTATGAGGAAAGAGGCTGTTGAGCCTGGAGAAGGGATCTGATTGCTAGCTAATGCAGCCAGGCTCTCCTCCATGGTGTCCAGTGACAGGACAAGGAGCGATGGGTACAAATTGTTATCCACTCCATGGAAATGGAGGGAAGAAGTTCTTTCACTGAGGGTAGCAGAGTCCTGTAGCAGGCTGCCCAGAAAAGTTGTGGACTCTCCTCTGGAGCACTCCAAACCCACATGGACATGTTCCTGTGGTGTTTACTCTGGGTGATCCTGCTCTAGCAGGGAGGTTGGACTAGATCTTCACAGGTCCCTTCCAACTCATAGTATTCTGTGATGCTTCAGTTGTTGTCCTCCTTTAGTCTGCCTTCAGCAGCATCCCCATCGTCTCAGGACAAAAAAGCTGTGCTTTTGCAGAAGAAACTGTGGGACTATTCTGTCAGAACTCAGGGCAGGAAAGATGATGAATGCTAAGTCAGATCTTAAGCGTACCTGGTACACTACTGGACAGATGAGAATGAGTTGCATTAAATACAGTCACTAGAGGTACTCATGTAGCATCAGATTTGATGTCTGGGATTTTGTGTAACTCCAGGGTAAGCTCAGTGACACTAGGCCAGATTCTTCTTGTTCCCAGATCGCTCTGAGTGCAGTTCTTCTGTGTTGTGGGATAAAATACTTGCAGGCTGCATCTTTGTTCTGAGCATGCTGCTGCCACAGGAAGAGTGAAGTGTGTTTCTTGGTTTGGGTGGTTCAGATGTGTCAAAGTTAGAAACTTCTGCTGTCAGAGTAGGAATTGGAGCAGTATCAGGATAGGACAGAGTGACCAGGCTTGGTTCATAAGATGTGTCAGCTTTGCTAGGTAGAGTGCCATATGTAATGTTAGAGAAGCAGGCTGAATCTTCAGGACTGACATTGAGATAGAGGCTTTGTGCTTCTCTCCAGGTTGCAGAGGGAGCTGTGCTTTTCCCTTCAGCACGTGGAACCCCACTGGGTTGTGGGACAGTCATAAGTAGCATTAACTGTTCCTAGTCATTAGGGAGTGTGTGGATCAAACAGCTGCCTACTAGGACAGGGCGAAACATGTTACTGATGGGAAATGAAGTCAAAGTTATGGGTCCTGCTGAAGCTTTTGGGAATGGTGAAGGGAGCATTTCTGGAGAGAGGGATGGACTAGAAAGCATTTTGAGTTCTGGAAAGTGGCTCTTGCATCATGGCTGTAATCTGACTCTTCTGATAATGACTTTTCTTCTGGCAAAAGTACATGAAATTCTGTCCTAGAAGGAAATGTCTCTGCTGAGCTGTGAGGCCATCTGTGAGGAGTGTTTACTACCCAAGTGTACATGGGACTGGAAATCTGAGAAGAGTCTGAAGTGATGCTCTGTAGGAAACAATATGCAGATACTTCTGATTTGCTAGAAAGGAAATCTGAGCCTCTCAGGCACGTGAGGCTCCAGCTGTTCCAACAGCAAGGATGTGCCAGAATCTTTAGCAGGCAGCACTTGCAGGGCAGTGAAGAGAAGCCTTGTTCATCAGCAAAGGCAAAAGATGTGGTAACTGTGTGTGCAAACAGTAGATACTGTTGGTTTAGTTGGTGTGTCCCATGCTGAGTCCATTTGCAAGGTGACCAAGCTTTCTGGACTTGTAATATGACTATTATTCTGTGTCTCATAACTTGCTGTCATACTCGGAGTAGGTGATGCCACAAGTGTGGGTAAATGGCTTGGCTCAGTAAAGACCAAAGACATGGAAACACCTCCTTTAGCTGGTCTCTGTGCAATACTAATTGGGTTTAGTGTACATGTTGGTATGATCATCAGCTGCCTGCGCTGTCATCTTGGAGACCCTTGTTCACAACCACCTTTCCTAAGTATTCTCTAGCCTGTAATTTCATACCCTAGCAGCTGTGAGATGGTGTGAGGCAGTGTGTTGCAGGACTGAGTTCAGAGAGCATGGCAAACCCTCCTCACCTGACAGGCCAGGAGAGCACTAGGTAATGGTTTGCCATGAAGTTGACATGCTCAGTGTCTTCAGCCAGGGTGGCTGGGCCTTGCCAGCCAGACCTGTGTGCCGCAGCAGAGTTAGCAGAGAGGAATCCAGGTGTAGGTACTTGGCCATGGTGCACACAATGTAGAGGCCTTCCTGTACTGCCAGGCTGCCTGCTCCAGCAGAAAGAGTTGTTTCAGAAGTGATGGGAGCTTTCTTCTCTCACCTGACATTGAAAGTCCAAAAGTGCATTGCTTAAGAGTTCTGCCCACAGCTTTTTGGGAAGGGATGTTTGGTTTTAGTCTCTCACCTGATGCACATGGTATTGCTCAGTGTTAGCTCTTAGTCCAGAACTTCCTCCTACTGCATGCATGAATGTTTCCCATTCTAACAACTTCATGAACTGAACACTCTGATCTCATTGCTTGTGTAGAGCATGGCATCAGTGGTCTGAATTTACCAAACACTGTCCTCATTATAGGGGCTTAGAAGTAATTCACTTAAGACATAGTAGCAGTCCATTAGACATCCAGTGTAGGTACTTAGATTAACAAAGTACTGTCAGTAGACTGTGTCTTATGGAAACAATTCAGAACCTTGCTGGGAGCCTGTTTCTGCTAACAGAAGAGCTCCAGTTCCTAATGGGAAGAGAGGGTGGATGTCACCCATACGGTGGCTACCTGGAGAATCACTGTCCCAGCACTACTGCACTTGCAGTTCTCATGCCCATGCTTGGTGTGCACTGCTGCTCTGGGGCAGGGAAGCCTCCTGTGCTCATTCAGTATTTGTGAGGTGGTGGTGTTCTTTCATTGGGCTTTTGCTTATTTGTTTAGGTTATACTTCCTCAATGTTGTCTTGTTTCTAGGGCATGAAAAACCCACCCTGTGTCAGTTAGGGAGTTCTTATCCCTGTTNTTAACTCTATAGTTCCCAACCTGGGACAGCCCCTTCGGGGACAGCAATATTCAGCAGGTACATGCCACTCTCCCCTGCCATCAGTAGCCCTCGCAGTGTGTTTGTGTCAGGGTTGAAGTCCAACCATTTTGGCAAATCTGCACTGCTGGTTGGAGTGACCTGCTTGTAAGAGAGTGGCAGAGAACCAGAGTTAGAGAGGGGAAATGGTGGCAGTACTCTAGTTTTACATAGTGCAGGTGCTAACTGGACATAAGTCTGGGCACAGCCACAAATGACCCACTGAATCTAGAAGCTGTGCTGCCTTAATTCTCATGTGGTGATGGTGTTGTATGGTTTCAATAGAGTGGCAGCACTGCTCATTCTCCAGACTGCAGGTAGGGAAGATGTCTTGTGCAGGGAGGGTTGTTTGCCTAGCAGGTAACTGCTGCATTGGTAGTGAATGATAGCTGAGATTTTTGCCATTGACTCTACTTATTTCTAGTACATCAGAGGCACTTCTCTAAAAAGAAATTTTTAGTGCATTCATTTTGAACACCACATGAATGTTCATTTGCTGCAGGATTGTACCAAGAAATGTGTTTAATATGTTACCTTGTACTGAGCTGTCCTTCCCTGAAAGACAAGCACTGGTACTGGATGGTAGAATATTTTCCCTATAGGGAAGGTTGCATCTGGGATTCCTTGCAGAGTCTGTTTCTTTGTGTCTGTTATTTGATTCCTTGGCAACAGCAGCAGGTGTGTTTACATAGACAGATACTCATGCAAAGAGAAGAGGGGGTGTGGGTAGTACTCATGTTCCCAGCAGAAAAGGGGAACAGGAGGCTGCAAACCCATTGAGGATGCCTGCTGGGTCCTTGCGGGTATCCATTTTTACCCAGTGGATTGATTGCTGCTATATTGTGGGGAAAAAAAAAAAGCTCCCAAAACCAACCAACCAAAGCAACAACCAAAAACACAACACACAAAAAAACCCCAGAAACCCCCATGCTCTTCAGCTCAGTCACCTTCATCTCACAGAAGCACAGAATGTCAGGGGCTGGAAGGGACCTCCAAGGATCTAATCCAATCCCCTTGCAGAGCAGGGTCACCTATACCAGATCACACAGGAATGCATCCAGGTGTGTTTTGAACATCTCCAGAGAGGGAGATCTTGTGGAGAAGCAGAAAGCTGTCAAACCTGGCAGGGCATCTCACCAACCGTTACAACCCTGTGGGGACCACAGTGACTCATGCAGAGGGTTATAGGCTTTTTGCAGAGCCTTGAGAATTGCCATCTCTACTGCATTCAGCTGAAGGCTTCTCCTGGGAAAACACAGAGTGCAGTTCATGCTTTTTAACACAGCTTCCTTCAAGCTTGCTCTTCCCTCTGCTTCAGTCATGGTAATAGCCTGCTTGGGCTCTAGCAGGTGAGATGCTACACTTGGGCCTCTTCGTGGGGCGGGGTTGGCTTAGAGGAGAGCCAGATTAACAGCACAGTAACCTGACCCTCCTGGGTTTTGTGGTATAGGGGTAGCAAAGGGGAAGGTGAGTATGGCATGCAATAAATCGAGGGCAAAGATTAGGCTGAGTCAATATCTTTTGCTTTTNCTCTCCGGCCACTCTGTAAAATAGTTCCTGCAAGTGTAGGGCCCTTGCTCTCTGAGTGGCTTCCAGTTTTGAGATGAGAAGGGTAAGCAAAGTCATAGAAGGCTATGGGTTGGAAGCCACCTAACACAGGTTCACCTAAAGGAAGTCACATAGGAATGCATCCAGGTGGGTTTTGAAAGTCTCTAGTGACGACAACTCCACAGCCTCTCTAGGCAGCCTGCTACAGGGCTCCAGCACTTCACTTTGGGAGAATTTTTCCACATGTTGAAGTGAAACCTCCTGTGTTCTAGTTTGTACCCATTGCCCCTTGGCACAGTGGTGTCCTTGGCACCACTGAAAAGAGCCTGGCCCTATCCTCTTGGCTTCCATCCTTTAGCTATTGATCAACATTGATAAGACTCCCCTTAGTTTTTTTTTTATCCTAACTTTGCTCTCTACAGCTTCCCAAAAGGAGATTTGAGCCAGGTGGCATTTGGTCTTCTCTCCCTAGTAGCAAGTGGCAGGAGGAGGAGAAATGGCCTCAAGTTACACCAGGGGAGGTTTAAGCTGAACATCAGAAGAAACTTCTTGGCTGAAGAGGTTCTTAAAGCCTGGCACAGGCTGCTCAGGAAGGTGGTTGAATCCCCATCCTGTAGGTGTTTTGAAGAGGCAGAAGAGTGGTGCTGAGGAACATGGGTTAGCCTGTGGTGCCATGAGCCTGATGATAGCAAAGATGTTTAGGCAAAATGAAAGTGCTTGAAGTCGTTGGCTGCTTCTGGACAGAGATGAATCCGTATCCAGAAAAAGTTTCTGTTGCAACTGTTACTGGCTCTGGATAAATCAAAAGTTGTGGGGGTTTTAGCTGTCCTTAGTTATGCTGAGAAACAAATTGCTAAATGAGAATCTCCCATTTTTCATTGCCACTGTTTCCCATGTTCCTTTCTTCTGCCACATCTGAAAACATAATGGCATGTCCTCATTCACTGATTATGAAACTATGGAAAGAGAGTAGGTGGTGGGGTGGAAGTTCAAGTTGGAGATGAGGACTTTGTTTAGAGAATGTAATTGTTATACAAGCAAATGGGTGCTTAACAGCTGACTGATCTCTCCTGATGAATTTACCTCCTGAGGGCTTAATAAATATTGCCATGTAACCATGTATGAATCAGTGTGCTCCAAAAGGAGGAGGTGCTCTGAGATCCCTTGGTTGCTGCAAGCTGGCAGCAGTCAAAACCACCTCCAGGAATGCCACACCTGTCCCAGTTCAGGGATCCAAAGTCCCCAGACCCCACTAGGCATTTTAGGTGGAGAAATGCCAGTGACTATTTCACCCATTTGGACCCTTCCTTAGCAACTTTGGACCTCCTGGCTTTGACAACAGCAGGTAGGTATTTGCTCTGTGGTGTCAGATGAGGCAGAATATTTTCACGTTGTCTAATGTCTTGGTGCTCCAAACTTCACACAACTGTGCTAGGGAAGTTTAAAATAATTAGATTTTTTTAAACTTCTCTGGATATTTCCTGTAATTGAGATATTTTCTCGGGATCCCTAGAAAACTCAGCAAGGGCAACTCAAAAAATAATAATTTTTTGTTCTGTTATGAGGTTCAAGGTCTTTGGTTCGTTTTGAATGTCTGAAGCTGGTAGTGCTGATGGACCTGGAGAGTCTGCACCTTGATAACTTGCCAGGCACTTTCAGAATGGTTTGTGTTGACATAACAGGAAGCCTGGTGGTAGCACATTTTCTGCTGAATTGTTCAGTATGGGAATTTTTTTCCACCTTTTAACTTCCATTCTATTCCAGGAACAGACTCTTGTTTTGGAGTTGCCTGGTAACGCATTGAGATGCCTGCTATGCCTGCAGACTGGCTGTTGGTGCACTGAGGCTCATGCAAAATACGGGAGGTGTTCTTATCTGGCCTGTTACAACAAACACTCTGCAAGGCAGGATCCTGGTAACAGGGTGTTGGGAAAGACACAAATGCCTGTGATGGAAGAAAGGAGCCTGCTGTGTGTGTTCCTGTGTCTGCACCAATGTCACTCCTGTGTGACAGGCCAGAGAGAAGTAGTGTAATGCACACTTTCTGCACAGAGCACAAGAGACGCTAACTTCCAGGTACTCACTATTAAATGGGGTAGGTTTGAATACTTGCTCCTCTATCCAGAGGCAGAGCTGTGTTAAAGGGGCACACACACTTTATTTGCTGTGCAGGACATTTGGTGTCACCAACGATGATTGGAGAGCTGGAG
>WBNM01025864.1:0-15598 GCA_013399055.1 Ramphastos sulfuratus | reverse complement strand
GTTGTTGTAGCCAAAGTGCAGTAGCTTCTACTTAGACTTGTTAAGACTCATAGCATCTGACTGTGTCCATCTATCCAGCCTGTCCGGGTCCCCCTGCAGAGCCCTTCTGCCCTTTAACAGGTTGACACATGATCCCAACTTGGTGTTGTCTGCAAACTTACTGATCCTGGACTCAATCCTCTCATCCAGATCATCAGTGAAGATATTAAATAAGACTGGGCCCAGCACTGATCCCTGGGGAACA
Source organism: Ramphastos sulfuratus (assembly GCA_013399055.1). NCBI lineage: Eukaryota > Metazoa > Chordata > Aves > Piciformes > Ramphastidae > Ramphastos > Ramphastos sulfuratus. The sequence goes on along the minus strand of WBNM01025864.1, from coordinate 15,354 downwards.
CCACTAGCGACTGGCCACCAGCTGGATGTGGCACCACTCACCACCACTCTCTGGGCTTGGCTGTCCAGCCAGTTCCTAACCCAGCACAGAGTGCCCCTGTCCAAGCCATGGGCTGCCAGCTTGGCCAGGAGTTTGCTATGGCAGGCAGTGTCAAAGACCTTGCTGAAGTCCAGGTAGACTACATCTACAGCCTTTCTCACATCTACAAAGTGGGTCACCTGGTCATGAAAAGAGATGAGTTTGGTCAAGCAGGACCTCATAAACCCATGCTGACTGGGTCTGATCCTCTGGCCATCCTATAGGTGCTGTGTGGTTGCATTCAAGATGATGTGCTCCATTATCTCGCATGGTGCTGATGTCAGGCTGACAAGTCTACAATTTCTTGGGTCCTCCTTCTGACACTTCTTGTGGATAGGCACCACATCGGCCAGCTTTCAGTCTCCAGTGAGCCATGACTGTTGATAAATGGAGAGCAGCTTGGCAAGCTCATCTGACAGCTCTCTCATCACCCTATGGTGATCTGGTCCCAAAGACTTGTGAGGATCCAAGAGGCCTAACAGGTCCCTTAGTGCTTCCTCCTGGATTACAGGGGGGCTGTTCTGCTCCCTGATCCCATCTACCAGCTCAGGAGGCAGCTGTCCTGAGGACGACCTACCTTACTATTGAAAATTGAGGCAAAGAAAGTGTTAAATACCTCTGCCTTTTTCTCATGTCTAGTTACTACATTTCCCTCCTTGTCCAATAAAGAGTATAGCTTCTCCCTGCCCCTCTTTTTGCCATTAATATATTTATAGAAACATTTCTTATTGTCATTCACAGCAGTGGCCAGTCTAAGTTCTAACTGGGCTTTTTCCTCTCTAATTTTCTTCCTACATGACTTGACAATTTAAATTTTCCTGAGTTCCCTCCTCCTCTTTCAAAGGTGATACGCTCTCATTTTTTTCCCCTTAATATCTTAATACCTTCTGAAGTCCCTTGCCCATCCAGGTTGATTGTCTTCCCTGTCGACTGCACTTTTGGCACATCAGGACAGCCTGTTCCTGCGCCTTCAAGCTTTCTTTCTTGAAGTAGGTCCAACTTTCCCGGACCCTTTTGTTTTTAAGAGCTTTTTCCCAAGGTACCCTCTCAGTTAGTTCCTTGAGCAAACCAAATTCTGCCCTCTGGAAGTCCAGTGAGGATGTTCTGTTGATGCCCCTCCTAGCTTCACTGCATATTGAAAACTTTATTATTTCCGGGTCACTCCACCCTAGACAGCCTTCAACCACCACANACTGGGCAGAGGGATCCTCCTCCCATCATCACTGGTGAGTTCCCATGGTGCACACTGGGTGAATGGTGAAGGGGACAAAAAGGCCGGGGGGCCTGGTGGCCCCCCGGTTTAGATAGGAATATGCTTGATGGTTGCTCTAACATCACCCACAGGTGCTGGCTGGGCCTCCTTACTTAGGCTGAGCTCCTCTCTGCTTAGCTGTTTTTTTCTGAATGTAGTTTTAATCAAAAAATGATAATTTTACTGTCTCCTATAAAGCTCACAGCCTATTTGGAAATATACATCTCCATTTCCAGGTTTGTATGATGTAGAAGTTTGGCATGTTTTGGTGCCCTGGCTAATTTCGTTGCTTGGGTACTAGTGGTCCAATTCAAATGCTCTCCAAGATATTATACCTAAACAGAGATGGGGGAGGGAAGAGAATTTCCTTTCTGAAACTTTTTTTTTTTCCCAAATAAACAGGAAAAATGGAGTAGTCTTAAATGTGCATCTGAGTTCTTAAACTTAGTCGTATTTTAATACACTTGAGAAGATCCTTCATGCTGCAGTGAATGTGATCATTTCTTGGGTGTTTTTTTTCAAGTCAAGTTTTCAGAGTGTTGAAGTACTGCTTTGAAAGTTTCAAATGAAAATTGGCTTTAAATTAAATAATGCTACTCCTTTGATTTTTTTTGCTTGAGCCATAGATATAACAATCATAATTTTGATTGGAAGAGACCTTTAAGATCATCAGTTCTAATCATAAACCCAACACCTCCATGCCCAATAAACTGTGTTTGCAAGTGTTATGTCTACACATTTTTTGTTTTGTTTTCTTTAAACACCTTTAGGGATGAGGCCTCCATCAGTCTGACAATCCTTTCAAGGAAGAAATTGTTCCTAAAATCCAACCTAAATAACCTCTGTTGGAACTTGAGGCCATTTCCCATCTAGTACTACTGTCTCTTACTGAGGTGAAGAAAGCTAATCTGAGACATCCACAGCCATGAGATGTTAAAAAACCCCAAAAAGCTGTACAGGAAATAGTTTGACAAGACATTTTAACATGCTTTTTCCAAACAAGAAAATTCTATAATTCTATGATAAAAAAACTTTAAAATACTTAACCTAGCAATGAGGCTGACTTCACCTCTGCCATGTGCTTTGCACTTTTTGTCAGTGTTTGTAAGGATATATTAAAATATCATAGTCATAGAATAGTAAGGTTGGAGGTTGAACAGGGTCTCACCCTGGTAGGCTGGCATACCAGCTGTGTCAAGAAGCTGTCCTCTATACTGTCTAAAAAACTTCTAGACTGCCTCCTCTCTGCTGTGTTAAGATCCCAGTGTATATCTGGCAGGTTAAAGTCTCCTACAAGAACAGGGGATGGTGATCTTGAGACATCCTGCATCTGTTTATAGAATAATACATCCACCTCCTCTTCCTGATTGGGTAGCTTATAACACACTGCAACCAGTATATTGCTCCTATTGGTCTACCCTCTGATTTTTGCCCATAGGCACATCATTGGTCTCAAGCTCCATTATGTCAAGAGCTTCCACCCCTTTTCACACTCCTATCTTTCCTGAAAAGCCTGTATCCATCTATTGCAGAGCTCCAGTTATGTGAATCATCTCACAACCTTTCTGTGATGGTGACTATATTGTAGCCTTCCTGTTGCACCAAGGCTTTCAGCTCATCCTCCTTGTTGCCCATACTACGTGCATTTGTGTACACGCATTTCAGCTGGGCTGCTGGTTTCACCTCTGACTCTGGCTTACCACCCTCAGCTTCCTCTCTGAAGAACCTGGTTCAGCCCTTTCCCCCTGAAACCTAGTTTAAAGCCCCCTCAATGAGGGCTGCCAACTCATGGGCTAGAATCCTTTTGCCCTTATGTGACAGATGAGCTCCATCTGCCACCACTAGACCCAGTGCTGAGAAAACTTTCCTGTGGTCAGAAAACCCAAAGTTCTGTTGTCTGCACCAACCTCTAAGCCATATGTTCATCACATGGAATTTTTTTTTTCCTTCCTTCAATGTCTCTTCCTGTCACTGGAAGATTGAGGAGAACACCACCCATGCCCCTGAGCCCTCAAGTAATCTCCCCAAAGCCCTGAAGTATTTTTTTAATTGTTTTTGTACTCCTATCCCTTGTCTTGTCACTCCCAGTCTGTATGCACCAGACTAGGAAGTCTCTTACAAATGTAACACTACTTTAATCTTATAATTTTAACAGAGAAACCTTGCACAGATGTCGATGTAGCTTACTTGATGTGCATTAAGACAATGCAGAGAAAAACAATGAATTCTACATTCCTCCTTCTCTCTTCCATGTTTTATTATGGCATGCATATTAATATCATATGATACAGATGAGGCTGCACATCTATTGAGCCTTCATAGTTAGACCAGGACTGTATCTATTCCAGGTTGTGAAAGCTGAAAAACAAAGATGTATTTTGGTTCTGCCTCCTGAGTTCTTGTTTAAACGTGAACAGATTAATCAACTACCTATTTAGGTAGGAAATGTTCCATTCAAAATTGTCACTGACAAATGTATTTCAGGAAATGCGATGGTAGTTTGGGTTGTTTTTCATTTCTTGCTATTTGCAGCAAAGGAAGACAGGGTGAATTAATTTTGGACAGTATAGATGGGAGAGATGAGATGGAGCTAATTTAGAAGCTCTGTAAAACTGTTTCTCTCTTTTCCTCATACCATTTATGACAGCAAAGTAAATGCATACTTGTAATAATTCTGTTGGCATCAACAGTTATTCTGTGGAATAACTTGACGTTCAAAATTAATTTTTTTCCGTTTCTTTACCTTTTATTGAAGTCAGAGGTACATCCTCCACATAAATACAGTAATTCTAGTGTTTTGGTGATTCATACCTGCCTCCAGTGTAGGTTGAATTAAGTGGTCTGATTATTAGAATGTGAGGTGACATCAAATTATATCCCCAGTACACATGCCAATTAATACTGTTTAAAATTTTGTAAGTCTGTGATATTGATTAAATAGTGGCAAAGCATTAAATGAAATTTAATAAATGGACTTTGAAGGCTTTTATTGTCATGTGATTGATTCAATTTTTATTTAAAATCCAGATTTCAAATATACTTAGGGACATTTTCATTGGTTTTGTGCACAGCTATTTATAAGTAATTAATTCACTATATTCATAAAGGTGCACAATATTATAACTTTGTGTTATGACACAGCAACATCTTTTTTTTTCGAGATTGTCAAAAGCTACATTTTTTTGCTCCTTGAATGTATGTTTGTAACATGAAATACTCTGCTGCATTTAAGTATTTTAAAATTCAGTACCAAAATATGCAACATGTTTTTCTTTGTTATCCCAGCTAACCTGCGTAATTATTGCATTTTACAATATATAGAGCAGCCTCATTGTTTTTATGAAAGAGTAATCCCAAACTCTTCATAAATTCTGTTGAACATTTAGCCTTGCATCAGGTATTCAAATATTCACAGGTCTGTGTGTGTATTTCAGTCATAACTGTTGTCGTGGTAGGTCTAAGCAGGCCAAATTAGGCTTGTACGTGTCCTGGCTTGCCTAAGCATGTTTTTCTGCTCTCTCTACTTCTGTTTTGGGAAGAGCAACTGTAGGAAAGAGGACAAAGGACCTGGAGCCACTAAGTCTGGGGTCTGTGGCCTGCCCAGACCCTGCGGTAGACAAGGTGCACACGATTGCCTTGTGCAAGGCTGTGTTCTGCCCAAAAAAGGGTAAAACCTATGGCTTCACTGAATATGGTCAAATCTTGGCTAACTGCCATTTGATTGGCTATCCTGTGTTCAAAGGCCCATTAGTCTTGAGCTGTATGGATAAAACCGAGATGAGCAGGGAGCACAGCATGTGCTTTGCCATTACAAGGTGTGTCTGCTATTGTCGTCTCCATGCCTGCTGCCTCATTGATCCTGAGCTGTGTGGGACCCCAGCGAAGCAGGATCAGGCTCTGATACCTCCACGCGTTCGGCCTGCACAGCCAGCATGACACCGTGCTGAGACTGCACACCGCAAGACATCCTGTCTGCACCTGAAAGCCTTCTCCCTAGATGGAAGCCCTGGAGATGACAGATCATCCAGAGAGCCAGGGGACAGGTCAGAGATCGTCTGTCTCCTTTCTTCAGTGCCCAGAAGCCTGGGGAAACTCTAAAGCCTCTGATGGCTACCGACAGCAACCCCGCCACGAGCCTTGGGTACTGTCAGATAGTATTTTTGTGAGTAAATACCAAAAGCCTCTTGTAATCATTAATTGCCTTCTGCCATAAGCAGAAAGGAGCTCCTTGTATCCATCTAGCAAGCAAGCAGTGTATTGACCACAAGGCTTTCTCTTCCAGTTTAATAGAGTTCAATTAATGTATATATTTACTAATTATTTCTAGATCCTATTATAACCTGTATATAGTTTCCATAGTGATGCAAGAACCTATTATTATTGTTTTGGTGATTGGGGTGACACAAGTTCTGAATATTTAATATTAATAAACTATACTAATATTTTTTAAATATCATCTCGCAGTAATTATTTACCCTTTCTGCTACAACTGTAGTCAAATGGACTGTGCTTGGGTCTTAGGGCGCTGGGAGCCTAACATTCATGTTCATCACAGACTGCAAATGAAGTCATGCTGGATTCTGATAATCTAGAAGATTTTATGGGTTTGTTTTGTGTGTAATTTGTGTAAGATTACTGCCCAGAGACAAACTGACATTTTTTTGTGCTATAGTAAAGTGTCAGAAACATTACATAAAACCCAAACCAAAATATTTTTTTACTGCACATGCATTGTTTCTTAACATGTATTCATTCTTAAGAAGCTACAAAATGTTAGGTTGCTGAAAACAACTATAATAACAGTTTGAAGAAAAAAGCAGATTCACATTATTCTATTGCTTCATTTATAACCATACAGATTCAGAGTACTGAGATGCACTAATATTTTGTACATATGTGCATTTTCTATTGCAATATCAATTTTAACTGTATTCCTTTGTTCACTGTGACAACAGTGAAAAAAATGTGCTTACATTACACATTTTTCTAGCTTCATGAAGGATGCAAATGACAAAATGAGCATAGCATTATGAGACAAATGTTAACTGCTAAAATGCATGATAGCTGACAAGGACTGAAACTGAAAGATCCAATAGGTCAAACAATTATGAAATAAAATAATAATTTAAAAAACTAACACAAAAAATAAAATAATATAGAGTTAAGAAGAAAAGCAGAAAATAAAAGAGAATGTGTATTAAGGGAAGCGTTTGATAAAAGACAGATTCTGGTCTTTTGGGAAGACTGAAGGGCAATGAAGGAAGATAAAGGCATTTGCTTCTGATAACAGAAAGTGAGAGTGTCAATTCAGTGTTTTCAATAAATAAATGCATACATACATACAACCATGCTGGCAACAGTCAGGCTAAGTTTGATATATGAATCTATTCTGGAGGAGATTGCCACTGAGATTTCCAACCTGTTCTTCTGCCTTAGAGGGCTGAGATAATATTTGTTAGCATATTCAGACTTTGGCAGGCTTTTCCAAACCAAAAGAAACTTGCAAACATTTAAAATATTATCTGTCACTGCTTGGATACTCCTCTGGCTGTGGATTTTTTAACTTCTTTATGTTGATATCATGTCTAGAACTCAAGATTATCTTACATGGCAAATCAAGGGAACAATCTGGGTGATGTCATGTAGGTATACAGCTCCACCAAAATTACTGAAGCATACTCAACACAAAATGAAACTGTCAAAAATTACTCGGTACCTGCAGGAAATTTAGCCACTTGTGGGTGGCAAGCCACATGCGTTAGCATAGAAGATACAAAATATCACCATGTTCAGGCACTAGAATCGCACACCTTGCTTTACTTTTTAGTAAGAATCATATAGGTAACAGATGTTAGCCCAAATTACTCCCCAGAATTCCCCTCAAGATTAGATTTTTCTATCCATAAGTTATGCCCAGAGAGGGTTTTTGTTTACTGTCTGCAAGGATCTCACAGGATGAAGATCCCACTTTAGAAAGCTATTTGGACTTCAGCTCTCAAGCCTGTTAGGCAATCTTTAAGGCAGGCACAGTATACTGGTGATGGCATGATTTATGGCATTGCTCTGCAATTTAAGGGTGATACCACTGAAGTTATTGAGGTCACAGAAATCCAAATCACTGCCAGAAGGTTAAAGAAACAGGCACCTAATGAATTGTGTAAAACCAATAGTTCTGTTGCAATTGCTGTTCCTCTGTTTTCTGAGTTAAATATTTTGTCGATAAATTGCATATTGTTCAAGGCTTCAGAAAGACTCTGCATGCATTCCCATGTACTCCCTTTAGTAGAAGAGGTAATGAACAGGTAATGAATTTATTACTAAACAAACTCTTTTCCATGTTCAGAACTATATTGAGCAGATTATGTGTAATAAGGAAAAACATGACCCCAAAATAACTAATTAGTTATGTGTTGTGTCACTGATGATAAACATCCTTTCAGATAAAAAGTAATAACTTAGCAACAAGATGTATAACATTTTCAGCTGGCAATAGATCTATTTTTGGATGCAAGCATTTTATGTCATCTAGATAATGTTATCATTCAATCTTGATAATCAGATGCAGTCTATTCTGCCCCAGAAACTAATGTCATCAATTTGATATCTCCTTTTCAAAACACTAGTTTTCCCAAGAGAATTAGAAGGATGCCTTTGAAGATTGAATTTGACACAGAAGTTTAGAATAACAAAAAGAACACAAAGAAAATCAGAGAAGTTTGCCAAGATGTTTTCTAGATATCCCAGATGAGTTAATTATATTAATACCCTTCCGGAGAGGCATTATTTGCTCTAACATAAGCCAGCAGCAATTTCAAAATTATCACACAGATCTCATTTAGTAAATCATAAGTAAAACATCTTTAACAGCAGGACTTCAACCTGCAGAAGTAAAGGAATAATTCTTCAGTACAATATTATACTATTCCTTTCCGTAACTTTTGGATTGCCAGCTATGACTCCTATTCATAAAGAGACTTTGGCACAGAACCGAATTCACGGTTCTAGGTCATTCACTCAGATCCTTGTAAAATACAAAGAAAGATATTATTGTGGTGCATTTGAAACCAAAACAAAACACAGAGAATATTTTAAACATCTATCTGCTCTGCTCCAATGAGACCTCACCTGCAGTAGTGTGTCCAGCTCTGGGGCCCCCAAAGCAAGAGAGACATGGACCTGCTCCAGCAGGTCCAGAGGAGGGCCACAAAGATGACAGGCTGAAAGAACTGGGGCTGTGTAACCTGGAGAGGAGAAGGCTCCAGGGAGACCTAATACCTATATTTTGGTATCCGCAGGGGACCTACAGGAAGGTTGGGGAAGGACTGTTTAGAAGGTTTGTAGTAATAAAATAAGGCGCAATGGTTTTAAACTGGAGCAGTGTAGATTTAAGTTAGACAGAAGGATGAAGTTCTTTCCAATGAGAATGGAAAAATACTGGAGCTGGCTGCCCAGGGATGTGGTGGAGGTCCCATCCCTGGAGACATTAGATCAGATTCAATGTGGTCCTGAGCAGCCTGATCTAGTTGGAGGCGTCTCTGTTCACAGCAGGTGGTTAGGACAAGATGACTTTTGAGAGTCCCTTCCAACACAATGCAATCTGTGAATCTGTGAATCCTAAAGTGAGTATGAGCAAATAGTGAACGTGTGTGGGTTGCATATGTGCTAGCAACTAAGCTAGCAACAAAGCAAAGTAGCACAGAATAGCCTACGCCGATAGTTTTAAACTCCGAATTTCTGTAACAAGAACTAATGCTGAAGCTGTTCTATGGCCCTTGCTTACTTCTGAATTATGCCTATAACAAAAACTTAAGCCAAAGGCACTTATAAGATCATAGCAGGGTAGATGAGAGACTTTCACTGTGTGGCAGGGCTGGACTCAGCCATGCCAGTGGTGTGTTTGTTGAGCTGCCTGAAACTATATCAGCATGGGGCAGTCCCAGGTTACCATCACAGAGGCCACCCCTGTAGCCCGCACAGCCAACACCTTGCAACCTGCACCCAGTGCAGTTGTAAACGCCAGTTCCTTCAGCTTCAGTGCACACATGTTCTAGTGGACATGGCACTCAGGATAGTGTATGAGATGCTACCTGATCCTTCACAAGAAAAGGACCACGAACATATTAAGCCAGCAGGAGTGGACTGAGGAAATACACAGGAACATTTCAAATGCAACTTTTTTTTTTTTCTCCAGCATGATATATTTTTTAAAATCCAAACTGACAAATCCAAGTTGTCATGTTATCTGTTTTAGTTTCCTCTTCTGTGAGACACACTGGAGAGCTGACAATATTCTTATAAATATTCTACTGAATATACATGAGCACAGCAGAGACAGAGAGAAATGTCTGCTGCAACCCATAAACCTTACACAGAAGTGGAAACAGAAGCAGAATTTTCAGTCTTTTCCTTTGCACTTTTGTAATTACTGCATTGTACTTTCTTATAGAAACAAATAACATCCCCAGTCAAACAGAGATAACTGATGTCAGGCCTCTCAATGCATACACAGATACTTGTTCAGAAGCTTTAAAAAACAATTTAAACAATTCTTGTAGAAACCAAGTTACTTTAATAATATCCTCATACTTCAGAATCTTTTTTTGTGTATAGTAACTGTATGTTTCTAAAATTTCCAGTACAAGCTACAGATTTAAGAATGTATCTGTGTTGTTATTAGCCACTTAAAAAACTTTTCAGAAATTACCTAAAGCCTCTCTCAGATGTTTGCTATTATGTTCTAGGTGTGCTATTTGTGCAGTAGTAGATGACTTGTTTGATGCCTACAGCCCTTAACACATTAAGACAATTGAAAAGATACTGTAGAATAAAATACTTGCTAAAGGTTGCCTTCTCTTCAGCAGTGATAAAAGGAACTGTAGAAAAAAAACCTGTAAAGTACCTAGAAGAATAAATGTGACAGGTTAGCTATAAAGTTATTTAGATGGCCATCTCTGATTTCTCTAAGTTTTCAGGTGCGTGCTTGAAAAAATATCGGTTAAAAAACAAACAAAACTGTATAATCTAAGTCACTTATAATAAAGATCAAATAGATGCCAGATTGTTGCCTTCTTTCCAGAGATACGGATGAAGAGATCCTTAGCTAATGGAAATGGAGATTGGTTGCATTTTTAAAAATTATTATTTACTTGTTTGTTTATTTATAAGAATAAAGGTCTGCTTCAATCATTTCCGTGTCTGAAAGCACTTTCACAATTTACATGTCATAGAAAGTCAGTGGTACTGAAAGGTTTTGCAACATACTGACAGCTCATAAATAGTTTACCTTTTTTAATATGAGACAAACTACAGCAGAATTCAGTAGTACTTTTCTCCATAACATCAGCTGAAGTATTGATTAATTGAAAGGGCCTGTTTTAAAGATAAAACCTTCCTTACTATAAACAACTTGAGAAAAATATATATGTGAATTAAGGGAGCAGTTGCAGGAAAATTAATTATATATGACTCTATGTGTATAGATTTTATAGGCTTTTCTAAAACTAAGTGATTCTCCTACTGTTTTCTCTTAAATGTAAGCAATAAAAAACACTGGAAAACTGCAATATGGAAATAAAGAAATGCCGTAACTAGCACACATTGGATCTGAATGTAATTACCCTGGGTTTAGGCACATGAGTTTATTTTTTTAGCAGCCCGGTACAAAACAGGAAAGTTCCTAATATGAGATCACCTTTACACATCAAATGAATGTCTTTCTTCATAGAAATTTTTAGAACTTGAATTGTCTACCATAAGTTTCCATTGTTTCATCAAGTTTTTTTTCACATATTTTTAACAGAAAATCTCCATTAACAAACTTTTCTAATAATGTAGAAGCTAGACTTCTATACTGTTTGTTTACAGCATGTAAATCTCTTATTTACCAAGCCTGTATTTTCTTAGTCACACGCCTGAACACCAGCAGAAGGAATGTTCAGTGAAATACTGATTTCAGCAAAGAGGAAGTCTGTTGTTGGATTTTATATCAAGTAGAGGTGAATATTTAGGAAACTTAAGGAAAGATTCCAAGTGCACACCTACAACTGAGCGTGTTATCTTAGGCTTCTGTGTTCAAAGGTGAACAATTCATGAGCAACAATGGATATAGTCTACTTCAGATGCCAAATTTAGAATGAGATAAATACTTCTTGGAAGGGCCCATTTTACTGTGAAAGGATTCTATGTAGCTAATCCAAATGTGGATTATTTATCTAACTTCAAGATCAGTCATGGTGTTTATTAGAAAAGGTAGAAACAAATGAAGAGGTACTATCTGAAGGGGGCCTACAGGAAGACTGGGGAGGGACTACTTATAAGGTCTTGCAATGATAGGACAAGGGGCAATGGGTTTAAACTGGCAGAGGGAACATTTAGACTAGATGTTAGGAGGAAGTTCTTTATAGTGAGGGTGGTGAGACACTGGAACAGGTTGCCCAGGGAGGTTGTGGCTGCTCCCTCCCTGGAGGTGTTCAAGGCCAGGTTGGACGAGGCCTTGAGTCACCTGTACTAGTGGGAGGTGTCCCTGCCTAGGGCAAGGGATTGGAACTAGATGATCCTTGAGGTCTCCTTCCAACCTTACCATTCTATGATTCTATCTTCTCTGAGTGTAGCAAACTGTTAATGATTCCTAGAAAACTTCTGTGTCTTTTTAAGGTGTATTGTTAGACAAGGATTTTTATTTCAGGTGAGTCTGAGCAAAGGATCTTTTGCTATTACAGCTAATGATGATGAGAGCCAGTTTTAGCCTGCCACTGATTGAACAGGTAGGAGTGGAGGCATGACACACTTCAATATATTAATTTTAACTTCATCCTTATGTTGGATCAAGTTAGGAAGAAACTGTGAAAATATCTTTTCTCTATCAGATACTGATTTGGTATGTTTCAGTAAATTAGATCTTTCTTTCTTAAATGACCTGTGTACCCATGACTATGAATTTCACAAAGTCATTTTCAAAAGACATGAAAAATGCTATCAACACTTAATTTCTTCATCTTTTATTACATTTTGTCTTATAGAAAAGATGTAATAAAAGAAATTTTTGCACTTGAGATGTATGTGGAGGTGCTGTCTGACAGATACTTTCCATCTTTGTCTCACATGATACCAGGTATAAACTTCTTAGTTTATCTGAAATACAAATATTTTTCTTAGCTATTCAATTTGAATTAATGGGAGGAACGCATCTAGACAATATCAGTGATTAATATAGTGATTAATATAGTGATTAATATATCTCCCCTTGGAGGTATGTATGTCTCTGAAGTGCCTATGAAGAAAATCTGAAGCGATGCATTTGGATTTAAATGCTTGGATATCAGATGCTAGAATTTACATGGAATTAGTTTGACTCTGTGTGGGATGAGTACAAAGTAAACTATTGAGAAAATACTTAATTTGTCATTGATAATCATATCTATATATCACAGTGTGTGTGTACATAATATATTGTGTATTTATAAAAGAGTGTATGAATATATAAGCATATAGATATGTTTTTATAATAGATACATAATTATTAGCAGGGGAGAGCATTTCAGAAGTGCACAGGACTTACTATGAGATGTTTCAGGGAGGAATCAAAGGAAGGAAAATTAATTTAGGTGACCTGAGGAAGAACAAAAGTGGGAAAATAGATACATCAGGGGATACTTATTTGGCCATGTCCTGCATCTGGTCAGCAGTCTACCTTATTTTTTTTAATTCCTTTCTAGCTCTTCCCTGCTGAGCATGAGCATGCAACTGAGTATGTGACTGCAGGCAAAGTTCATGTTGGATTAACCAGCAAATAGGTGAAGTGACCTGATAGACCTGTGTGTATATCTCCAAGATACAATGGAAGCTGACTACTGGGAAACCAACAGAGTCCTGACCAGATCTACATGTGCATGTGTGAGTGACGGGGTCTGTACGAGCAATGTGAATGGGACTGTGGCCTCAGGGATTCATACCTCCAAAGGCCAGCAACTAGGGAGACTGGAATTCAGAGGCAGCTACTGAGCTGACAATGTTCGAGTCCAGCTGCTGGAGGGGTTCAACTTGTGCATATGTATATAGAGTCAACTTGGTTATGTGTGTACTACAAATCTCCCAATCAAGAGAAGTCTGTCGATGAAGCATTCCTACTCCAGCTACAGGAGACATCACACTCAGATTCCTATTCTGCTGGGGTCTTTAACCACTCTGACATTTGCTGGAAAAATAACACAGCAAGCTCCTGTAGTGCCTTGATAAAAACCTCTTGAGACAAGAAATAGACACCTCCTATCTGAAGGGATCCAATACTGGATCAGTTGGTCACCAATGCAGGTCAGCTCATCAGGGATGTCGAGACTGGAGGCAGCCTTGGCTGCAGTGCTCATGCACTGATGGAATTCACAGTACTAAGAGACACAAATGAGTCAAGCATCATAGTCAGGACCCCAAATTCCCAAAAAGCAAGATTCCAGTTCTTCAAGGAATTAGTCAATAGGACACCCTGAGAAACATTCCTCAGGGACAAGAGAGAAGAAAAGAGCTGGAAGATTTCTAAAGACGTGTTCCGTAGAACACAAGAGATCTCAACTTTTGGGTGTAAGAAATCTAGCAAGGAAAGGAAGAGACCAGTGTGTCTGAGTCAAGGACCCCAGGAACTGCTCACGCACCAGTCTCAGCTCTGTGACTGGGATAATCACGGAGTAGATTCTCCTGAAGATCTCATAAGGCACATGGAGGCCAGGGAGGTGATCAAGGACAGCCAGCATGGCTTCACTAAGGGCAAATCCAGCCTGAAGAAACTAGTGGCCTTCTATGATGGAGTGACTACATCAGTAGACAAGGGATGATTTATGGACGTGATCTATCTGGACTTCTGCAAGGCCTTTGGCACCACCCCCCACAACATCCTACTTGCCAAGTTGGATTGGATGAGTGGACTGTTCAATGGATAAGGAATTGGCTGGATGGTCATATCCAGAGGACAGTGGTCAATGGCACAAAGCCAAGATGGAGAGCAGTGACAAGTAATGTCCTTCAGGGGTCCATACTGGGACCTTGGCTGTTCAGTATTTTTATCAGTTATATAGGCAGTGGGAGCAAGTGCACCATCACCAAGTTTGCAGATGACACCAAACTGAGTGGTGCTGTCAATATGCTGGAGGGACAGGATGAGACCCAGACAGGCTACAAGACCAAGTGCAAGATTCTGCACCTGAGTCAGAACAATCCTCATTATCAATGCAGGCTGGAGAATGAGGTGATAGAAAGCAGCCCTGTGGAAAAAGACTTGGGAGTTCTGGAAAATAGATGCTGGACATTAGGCAACAATGTGCACTAACAGCCCAGAAGGCCAGTTGCATCCTGGGCTGCATCAAAAGAAGTGTGGCCAGCAGATCCTAGAGATTATTTTGATACTTTGCTCAGGTAAGACCTCACCTGAAGTACTGTGCTCAGATCTAGAGCCCTCAACACAGGAAGGATGTGGCATATTAGGCATGAACCCGCTGCTGCTGAAAATAATCAACTTTATTGCTCTCAATAGCTGTTTATATAAATTTCTTTTTTCTTACATTTAACCAATAATGCCCAACTGGGTGTATAAAAAAAAGGTATTCTCCAATAAGAGGTGCCAGCCTGGCATAGCAGAGGGTCAGCCAGGGCAGGATGCTTTCCTCAGGAATGTTGTCATCTTGATCTTCTTAGTGTCCTATTCAATGACTTATGAATTAATTATTGGGCACATATTCCAGAGGCTCCAGCTTGTTAACATTGTCTCTGTCTCTGTCCCAGGGTCATCTTTCACCTAGCAATGCTATCAACTCTGATTCATTTATGCTTACAGAAGGACATTGACCTGATGGAGCAGGTCCAGAAGAGGGTGACAAAGACAACCAGAGTGCTGGAACACCCCTCATACGAGGACAGGCTGAGGGAGCTGGGATTGTTCAGAATGGAGAAGGGAAGGCTCCAGGGAGACCAAATAACAGCCTTCCAGCACCCAAAGGGGACCTGCAAGGAGGCTGGAGAGGCACTGTTCACAAAGGCCT
>WBNM01025863.1:0-11084 GCA_013399055.1 Ramphastos sulfuratus | reverse complement strand
GGAGAATCCACTACTTCCCTTGGAGATTATTCCAGTGTCTATGCTTTGTGTGTGGATGCTGCTTTGCCCTTTCCATTCATGGCTCTGCACAGCTTCTGCACTTAAAGAAAATCACAGTCATGCTTCCCAGATGATGCTGAAAGGAAAAACCCTCCCTATGTCACCAGCACAGGGGATAGCTCTTGCCTGTCACTTGGCCACATGTGCCCATGTCTGGAGGAACCTAGGCCAAACAGTTTTCTGAGGGATGCGAATACATTACAGTGGCATCTGCTGTGGCCTTATCCCTCCCACCTGGAAGACGAGGAGATGGCAGGCACCAACAAATCCTCATGTTTTTCCAGCTCCCAGCACTTCTCCATCCCTCTCTCAAACTGTTGCTGATGACTGGGAACCGTTGCAGGGCCCAGGCAGGCAGTAAGGATCTGGTTGAGGTGAAACAGGGTCAGGCCAGGACCAAGTATACTTCAGTGTGAAAGACATTACCATTATGGTTTCCCAAGTCAATGCATCTGGTGTAAATAATTAAGCAACGTAGATGTGTGCTAACAGCATGTCAGGGTGGGGAGGAGAAGGAGCAGAGTTTGGGGTCTGGAAAGCTAGGAGAGGCACTGGGAATAAAGTGAGATTATTTTCCTCTCATTAGCAGGACAGGGTGGTACCTCCCTCCGGAAAAGAAGTCAGAGGGTTCCCATGCCCGATGGATCCCTTCTCTCCCTGGTCCCCTCCCAAGCTGTCAGCATTGGTACCAGAGGCAACTGCAGGACAATTTCCAGTTGCTCTTGCTCCAAGCACTTTAATGCTGTTTAAACAATTATGCAGTTGATAAATTTTGACAAGAAGAGATAGAAATAGCCTGGGAGAGCCATGCTGTAGAAATGCTCTAAACAGATGTCCCTTTTCTCCCCCTCCTCTGCTCCCTGGGGGTCTTTATCATTTGCTGCCAACTAAACAAGACAGTGTTTGCACGAGTTTGGATGGTGGGGAGGGGGAGAAAAATGTCTTATTAAAATGGCTCACCATACCATCCCTAGGCCATTTTTTTTTCTCTCTAGGATGGTCTCTGCACTGATGTGAGCCATGCACAGCTTGCTATGTCCAGTTGTGGCTATAATGCCAGGCTGTTACTCAGAGGGTACCAGATT
Source organism: Ramphastos sulfuratus (assembly GCA_013399055.1). Lineage (NCBI taxonomy): Eukaryota > Metazoa > Chordata > Aves > Piciformes > Ramphastidae > Ramphastos > Ramphastos sulfuratus. The sequence continues at coordinate 9,939 of WBNM01025863.1, read as the reverse complement.
GGACAGCCAGGCTGCTTGGTGGTTCAGGAAAGGGAGAGGGGTGCAGAGCATTTGCCAAAAGCAAGTGAACAATGACAACCTGCTCTGCCAAGCTGCATAGGGAAATCTGGTCCCACTCTGAGGATGTGCAGAGACAGAGCCCAACAGTGCCTGTGCAGAACCTCATGTGGCAGGGACCAGCAGTGGCTTCCCAGAGCTGCAATTTGGCCAGAGAGATGTGGAGGAGAGAGCAACCACAAAACCAGAGCTGGCTGCACTCAGGTCCACAGAGAAAGCTTGATGTCCTGTGTAGCTAAGCTCAGATGTGTAGGGAGAGGAGATGGGTGCTGCTGTTTGTCTCTGGACACCAGCAGATCACTCAATGTGTCCATGCCAGGAAACCAAAGAGAGGCCAGGAGCCAGACCTTGGTCCTGTATTTTCACTCATGTTGGGTTGCCTTGTTCTGAGTGTTCCCAACTGCAGATGTTTTTGCTTGCCAAAACCTTCTAGTGTGTGCAGCTTTGTGCTGAGTACACCCCAACTCAGTGCGTGTCCACAGGGAGCAGCCTTGCACAGCGTGGGATGTCAGATATTGCAGGTGCGTCCACCCTGTCTTCTTAGTCAAGGAAGAAAGCAGAGGGCTGTGAGCAGCTCTCTGCCTTTCGGATTCTTTCTTCTTTGTGGATGCTGTGCAGCCTGTGTTGGTCAGAGATTTGCCTGAGCACAGAGCAGAGGATGCTGGGCAGAAAGAAGCTCTTGCAGGTGTCTCTGTGCAGGTGTCTGTCTGGGGCATGATGACCTGCCGATGTGTACCTTTACCTCGCTGCCCGCACACTGCAGCAGCCCTGTGTGTACAGTGGTGTGGTTTCATGGCCCAGCAGGCAACTTGTTGCTTGAAAGGTAGTGTGCNCTGCTGGCCACACTGCTCTTGATGCAGCCCAGGACTCAGTTGGCTGTCTGGGCTGCATGCGCACACTGCAGGCTCACGTTGAGCTTTTCATCATTTGGATTTGGATGTGCTTTTGCAAACAGAGGCACCTTTCTGGCTCCTGCTTGACCAATACTTAGAACTCCAGTCATAGATTCAAGTCTGCTCTCTGCATATGCACCCTCTGCCCTCTGCCAAGGGTTTTTTTGCCTCATCAGCTTCTTCCTCTTCTTCTTGCTTTGCCTTTACTGAAACCCAAGGGTGCAGATTCCAGTGCTGCGCTGGGGATACAGAGCAGCCCCTGCCACCTCCCATTCCCTGCCTCTGCCACCTCTCGTTTCTCACCCCTGCCAGAGAGAAGTGCTCCTCACTAGAGTGCAGTAGAGTCAGAGCCTAAGTGAAAAGGCGGAAGAGGAAACTGAGACACTGACTAGGGAGCAATATCCCAAAGCCATGCAACTGGGCTTAGAAAACAGACTGGTGGTTCAGTGCTTTCCTCACTCTATGTGGCTTCCCAATTGGAGTGTGCTGGATTGGACCTCCCACTCCCAGGGCTCCCACCCTCTGCAGCCCACCCCAGAGGAGCAGCACACTGTGGTCACACAGGACGGGATGCTTTTTTATTGCAACAAGAAGTGGGACAGCACATGGGCAGTCAGCCTGGAGGCATTACCCATAGGCAACCTCTGTGTCTGCTGCCATTTCTGCAACAGTCTCCATCATCTAGCCTTTCCTCCCTTACCTCTTCCTCCTCCTGCTGCTCAGTCAGATAAGGCAGAGCTGGCTTAAGCCTGGTTAGCATGTAGGTTTCCTTCTGCTTCCTTCTGCTCCCTACAATAGGTCCCAGTCTGCAGCAGGGAGATAGAGCTGTGAAGCCTGGAGAGGGGCAAATTCCTGTATCTCTGCTTGACCTGGTGCATTGAATGTAAATGGTGAAATGAAGTCCAAAATCAGATTCCTGCACAATTCCTGGAGTAGAGAGCATGGAAGAAGGTACGTGGTTCCCATAGCCACCCCTGTTATTCATATTAATGCAAAGCAGGTGAGAGAACCCTGCTAGGTTGGGGGCCTGTGCAGGAGCACCAGGCTGCTCCCTACTGCAAGTGTTGGTAGTGACACATGGCTTTTTCAAACCAGGTTTGCTCTCCTGGATCAGAGTAACCATATCAACACCACTCCCATCTCCTCTGGATACTGGGAAGAGGAAACATCACTCAAGTTTTTAGCTTCCAAGTCAGTATTTGTGGGTGTGATTTTTGCCATAGTGGTGTGGGGGCTGCGGCATCCACCCACAGAGGGTGCTGAGGGGTTTGTTCAGAAGTGAAAAAAGAGTGATGGGACTTATTTGTGGCTGTTAAAATGCTCACAAAGCTGATGTGACACAGTCATTTTGGGCACCGTTTTGCTTCATTTTCTTCTCCTGCTTCCCTGTCTCCCAGTGACTGCTGGATTAGAGCAAACCTCAGGGATGGTTCTTACTTGGGCCAAGCAGAGCAGCTGCCTAGGGCCAGTGGCAGTGTGAGGTGTGTGCTGCCACTAAGCTTACTTATGCTGAAAAAAGGCAAAACTGGAGAAATCATGGAAGATATCTCTTGCAGGAGGGTGCCACAGTTAAGAAATCCCAAATTGTGAGTTTGTATTGGAACAGTCTGGCCAGAAAGACCATTCTGGGGCCTTTGGAGCCAAGAGTGAGCCAGCTTTGCCTAATGCTCTGTATGTATAACAAAGAAACAATTTTACGTCCTTGCAAAGTGGTCCTGGGATGTTACAGGAGCAGTAACTTGAGAAAGACCTTGGAAAACCAGGGAAAGTGAAGAAGCATGGTAAGTGAACAGGGAGAGCTGCCATAAAGAGAAAGATATAAAATAGTTTATTCAGTGCTTTCAAAAGGAGTTGGAAAGATGCCCTGACTCCCATTGATAATTACCTCCAAGTGGAGAAACTAGGTACTAAAGCAGCAAGCAAAGCCATAACTAGAGCCAATGACTGAAAGCTGTGCACAGTCATGTTCACATTAGAAAAGAGGCTCATATTTTTAATAGAAAAAATGATTAAGCATTGTAACAAGCTGCCAAAAGTGGTGGCTGCTCCTCAGTTCCTTGTTATCTGCAGAGCAAGGCTGGCTGCCTTGCTGAAAGATGATTCAGTCAAACACGAGTTATTGGGCTCAATAGAGTAACAGAGGGGTGTAATGGCCTGTGCAACCCAAGAGGTCAGGTGAGATGAACTAATTTTCTCTGATGGCCTTCAAGTCAGTGAGTTAAGGAAGGTGCATGTCCCTGTCTTGCAGATTTACCTTCACAGTGGCTGTCCTCTTTTTGCCAGGTAATGTGACTCGGGTGTGTGGTGGTGCATAGCAGGACTGCAAGGATAAACTTGCAGCACAAAAGGCTGAGGGGCATTTAAAGGATGCTACTTAGGATGGTTCTGAGACCATGCCTGCCATCACCTGCTTCTTCTGACGTCCTCATATATGGCCTGAAAGACAGCAGGAGAGTGTGGAGTTTATAAGGAGACAAAATGAAGGAAGTGGGAAAGGGGAGAAGTCAGGAGCAGTGCTGCTCTATCCTAGCTAGGATGCCTCAGCTTTGTGTGCACCCTGCCCTTAGCTAGAAGGAGCTGAGTAATGGCTCAGCTTCAGCAGGTCTGCAAGGCATGTGGAAGGCAGAAAATCAAAATGCAATGAGATGGCTCTGAGCTGAAAAGGAGAAGAGGGAAGTGACACAGGGAGGAAAGACTCACGTGAGACATTCGTGTGAAGGAGAGGAAGCTCCCACAGCCCTCCTCTGAAGAAGGGATTGACAGAGAGCTTTTGATGAGGAGCCAGATGGAAATTATGTGCCATCAAATGGTGGTGGGGAGAGAGCCAGGAGCTGCTCCCCACAAACCCCTGCCTCCACTGTGCAGACAGGAGCTTGGCACAGTGCACCCAGAAGCAATTACCTCCCTTAATGGCTGAGCAGAGCCTCCCAGACTGCCCCATTAGGAACCACCTCCCAGGCAAACTTGTGCAAAGTGGTTTGGCCAGCCCAGGGGGCAGTCGTCCCACAGAGCTGGCAATGCCACCCTCCTGGTCATTCCAACTGGGCATAAGCCAGACCCTGAGAGTGCAACAGGGCAGCACACCGGTTTGAGGTGAGACTGGGTTAGTTCTTCACTTTTTAAAGTTTTCTGAATGCTCCAGGAGCAATAGGAGCCTTGCATCACTTGGGTCATGGTGCCATGTCCTTGTCCAAAGGCGCTCAGATTGCAGAAGGGGACATAGCCCAAGACAGGATGAATTGGTGGTCCGAGATAGCAAGTGGGCTGCAGCTGAGCTGCATCTGCAGATGCAGAGGTTTCAGGTATTGCTCATGAGCAAAGCAGCACTCACTAGTCCAAGCTCTCCCCTAGCACCCTACATACAGTGGCCACAGGTGATCTGGTAGGGAGTGGGCAGTGCAGCAGAGAGAAAAGAGGGAGATGTGCAGACCCAGTGTAGGCTTCTTATCCCCATTAAGGAAACTAGCACACTGGTGGCTGCTACCAGGGATGATCTGGGGAGCATATCAGCAGGAGGTGCTGACTCTCCTCATGCTAGGAGGGGCCCAAGTTGAGTTCACCTACCACTTCAGCAGCACTCCCAGCTTTGTATGAAAGAGGCACTTTGATTACTGACATCTGTAGACAATCAGATAAGAATTAGAGTTATTCCTCTAGGCATAAATGGTATTTCTAATCTCATAATCCCTTAATACTGTTCTCACCAGGATGTAGCCACCACTAATCCCTGAGAGTTTGCTCTTGTGAAAATTTCAGGGAAGCCAGAGAGGTGCAGGAGGAGTGGTTTGGCCGTCTTCTCCCTCCTTGCCCCAGGATCCCTCCTGGGTATGAAGCAGGTGGAAAAAAGCCAATCAGACATCAATCCCTCTTGCTAGCCAGACGATGCTCATGTCGAGACGGAGATGCTTGCAGAGCACTTTCACCACAGCTGCAAAGATACACTGGAAGTCTTCCTGTCTGTATCACTGCCCTGGGTTAGTCTCCTGGCTGAGCAGCTCTGTGGCACCAGCAACAGGCTCCAGACTGCTTTTGCCACTTGGCTGCTTTCCGAAAGCAGAGGCTGATCCCTGAAGAGCAGCCTAGGACCTCTGTTTGTGTGCTGGATACAGCAAGAGTGGCATGCTGCTGCTATGAGGCTGCAAACTCTAATATCCCCAGGCAACTAGTGGTAGCTGCTTTGTCTTTAGCCCTAATTTTGCATCCTTATGTGCAAGAGTGGGGACAACCACTTGAGTTGCTCCTGTCACACTGGATACAGATGTGGTTACTCCAGCAACCCGCCATCGCCTTCCCTTCTGGTCACCTTGCAGACATGGCCAAGGTGGAAAGGGGCTACCCAGAACAGGCAGGGATTTCCATTTCTCTGCACCACAGTGGCTCCACTGACTGATAGTAAACCACACCAAGGGCTTGAACATAAGCTGCCAACAGGAGCTGGGTGGTATCAGGCTTCCCTATTGTCTTCAAGCTGTGGTGCAGGGCTGAAAATTTCAGGAGGTACCAACCCTTCCCAATGTGTGAGAGCTGAACTAGCAGCAGTCAAGGTTGCAGCTTGCAATGCAGAAGTGAGTGGAGGAGCTGGGCATGCCAGGTGTCTGCAGACACAGCTCTGTGCTCTTCTGAATCCTTTCTGTTTTAAAGAAGCCTTTGCTTCTTTTGACATGTCAAGGTTTCCCTCCCTTTATCTCTCAGAAAGGTTGGAGAGGTAGCACAACTGCTTCAGCCATGTCCTTGGCTTCTTCACCTTGGCAAGATGAATGTGGGGGATGTGGATTAGTAGCAATAAATCCCCAACAAGTCTGCATCTGTCTATGAGGTGTAGAGAGCCCTATACTACTGGTACAATGTGCCCATAGCATAAGTACACAGCAGGAGGAGGTTGCTTCCCTGGGAAGCATGCCCTTCAGTATCCATTCCATGGCCCTCTCCTAGCATCCTACCTGCTGGGGTACCACCATCTCTCACCTCTGATGTGTACAAACCTGCCCATCCTTTGGAGCTCTGAGTACTTCGTTACTATAGCTACATTCTTCCATACAGAGAGAGCTCAGATCTCTGCTGAGCTGAGTTCTCCCTCTGCTTTCCACACAGCTAGAATCAAAGAAGAGGGCTTGGCCTCAGGGACAGGCATTGCAGAGCGTGCCATGGGGATGCCATGGTAGCAGCATCCAGGACACAGGAGTACAATGCTGCAACTTGTCTGAGTCCCCTTAGTATCTTACAAACAGCAAAACTCAGTAAAATCCCTGGCAAGAGAGGAGTGGGTAGCGTTGGCTTGTAAGGAGCCAGTGTAACACCACAGTGCATTTCCCTCCTGCTCTCTGAAGGATGGCAATTGGAGAAGGAGCTAGCAGCTATCCTTATTGCACTAGGAGATGCTATTATTTCAAATTCCTCAGGGTTCTACAAAGGAAGGGGAAATGAATGGGTTTTGCTGTTCACTGGCAACTTCAGAAAAATGCCCTGGAAGTCAGAGCCAGATGAAAATTTTCAGTGAATCAGGAAGTTAGAGAATTAAGTTTTGGGGTTCAAGATTGTGCTCATTTTATATTTTAATGGAATTGAAGTGAGCTCCAAACAGAAAATGCTTGGATATTCAACCTTTCATTTAAAAACACCAGAAACAAAAAAACTGCTGTTATTGTCATGTTTCCATAGGAAACAAACAAACTGCAAAGCAGACACAAATTTGTCCATTGGCACTGGGACCTCATGTCTCTGCCTCTTCCCGTGCTAAGATGGTGCTCTCCTGGCTTAGTGTGTTCTTCTCTGCAGGGCCACCATCCCTCTGCCTGGATTTGTCCTTGCTCTATGCCAAATCCTGTGCAGAGAGCTCCCAAGGACAGGTAGACATCCCAGCCTGGCTTCAGGGACAGCTTCAGCTGCAAACTGTGCCAGCATACTAAAAGATGCTGAGGGCGTCCCATCTGCAGTGGGAGGGCATTACAGCATCCCCTGGACTTTGATGACCTCCAGAAGTGGATTGTGCCTATGTTATCTCCATCCCTGTGGACAACACAGTCCCTATCTCTTAAAGCTTATTCAAACCAGCCCTTTTTCTCCTTGGGACTAAGATAACATCTCCACACACAGCCAAATACCCTCCTGGCTCCATAGTAATCACCCAGCACTGCACCAGGAAAAGCAGATAATTAGATTCAGGCCCTCACTGCTGCCCCAGCAAGCAAATGCAGTGAGATGGCAGTCCTGCAGAGACTTTATTTGGGACAGGGGGCAGAAATTTTGATCTTGATCTTTCCCCATAGCAACTGCCAGTATGTGGTCACTGAGCTGGGGACCCGCTCTCCCCATCCAGCCATGCCTCACTGGCTTATCATTTCCAATCCTATCAGAAACAAAACTGCTGCTGCTTAATGCTTCATTACAGGCTGTTATGTGTCTCCTGCACTGCCCAAGAGAGAAGCAAGGAAGGCTCTGACTCTATTTAATAACTGTTTCATGGTTCCTAATTGACAGATAAAAACGCTACTAACTCAGTTTCATCGAACATAATCCATGGGCAGGAGCAGCAGTGCCCTTCTGGAGCCCAGGCAACAGGACGAGCTTTGATCCATTATTTTGATATGGGAAATGCACAATGTGCCAATCTGCCATCGCGGCGACGGATTTGTGCCTCACTTTCTGCTCTGCTGGTTTTAGCTTCTGAGACCTTGAGCGAAAGCTTTGGGGAGCGATTTGGGAAAGGGTGGCTTGGGGCGGACAGAGGGAGTGAGCCGGTGGCTGGTGCTTCATGTCAGGGTCTGGGAGTGGAGTGGCTGGAAGGCAACCAGGCAGAGAGGGTCCTGTGAGTACTAGTTGACAGCTGACTGAATATGAGCCAGCAGTGTGCCCAGGTGGCCAAGGCGGCCAGCGGCATCCTGGCCTGTACCAGGAATAGTGTCGCCAGCAGGACCAGGGAGGTTATTTTCCCCCTGTACTCAACACTGGTTAGGCCACGTCTAGAGTACTGTGTGGGCCCCTCAATTTAAGAAAGATGTTGAGGTGCTTAAATGTATCCAGAGAAAGGCATCAAAGTTGGTGAGGGGGGCTGGAGCACAACCCTACAAGGAGTGGCAGAGGGAGCCGGGAGTGTTCAGCCTGGAGAAGAGAAGGCTCAGGGCAGACCTTGTTGCTCTTTGAAGCTGCCTGGAAGGAGGTTGTGGCCAGGTGAGGGCTGGTCTCTTCTCTCAGGCAACCAGTGACAGAACAAGAAGACACAGCCTCAAGCTGTGCCAGGCCAGGTTTAGGCTGGATGTTAGGAAGAAGTTCTTCACAGAAAGAGTGATTGGCTTTGGAATGTGCTGCTCAGGGCAGTGGTGGAGTCACCATCCCTGGAGATGTTTAAAAAGAGGCTAGATGAGGCACTTGGTGCCATGGTTTACTTAATTAGAAGGTGTTAGGTGATAGGTTGGACTGGATGATCTTGGAGGTTTTTTCCAATATGGTTAATTCTGGGATTCTGTGCAGCACCCCTACCACAGTGCTTTGCTTTGCATCACATCTCTGTGGGACTCTGTCTCTGATCGTGTCGGGGTTGTGCCTCATTCTAGAAGACCCAGGAACCTGTGGCTGTCAGGCTGAGCCACACTTGTACCCAGCAAACATCTGCCAAGCCTTTCAGCTCTGGTAGGAAAGTAGCTGTACTTGCTCAGAAGCAACAGGAAAGGAATGATTCTTGAAAATTCAGAGATGTCAAAAAAACCACAGCATGTCTTTGTGCGTGTGCAGTTAACAGGGTCTCATCAGCGTCTGGGGGCTTCCCCTGGCCCTTTTTCCTGGTGCAGATGGCCCAGACTTCTTCCATCCTCTGCACAGGGGAACACCAGCCAGACAAAACCTCGCTCTCCCAGGGGATACACACACCATCACAAAGCCAAAATTACAGGGCCAGGATGTGCAAATAGTACAATGAGTGTTGCAGAGGTGGGATTCGAAAACCACACACTGGACCTGGAATCTGCTATTCAGCTCACACGCTGACAGATTTGCTTTATTGGTTCCCACCTGGGACAGGCACTTACAAGAAGTCTTTGGAAATGAGATTTTTCAGGGTTTTTCCTTTCCACCACAATGACTGGAAACTTAAAACACCATCTGGGAGTCCTGCAAGTATTTGTGACCACTGGAGGGGTTGAACTGCACCCTGGGTGGAAGCAGACTCGTTCCCAGGTGCTGTGGGCAAAGGAGAAGTGTGGAGGGCCCATAAATCCATGCAAAGCAAAGCAAATCTGACCAGGACTGAAGACATCCTGGGAGGAGGAGAGGTTATTAGTAGTAAGCACTTCAGGGATAACATGGAAGATACTGACTTAGATAAAAAATCATCATAACAGTAGCTTCAACAGGACATTGTGGGTCACTTGGAGGAGAATCAGAGGCAGCAGAACTCCACTGCTGGCACACTTGGAGTATTTCCTAGCCATAGATGTCATGCTGGAGAGAGCCAAGGGTGTTCCCCGTGCTCCTGAATAGACCAGGAGCATGGGTGCAGGCAGTGTGCCAGGGAGTACGGCACACACTGGCATGTCCAAAGAGCATCACTGCCGTGAGGTTTAGGGGCTTGACCTACCATGACCTACAAGGCATGCCAGACTGTTTGCAACCCAGCTAAGAGCCACAGTGCTGGGAGATGAGTATCCATGCTCTCAGCCAGTTACAAGGCCTTGATGGAGATCAGATTCCCATGATGTGAGTCAGCTGCATTCCCCACCAGGGTCAGCAAACTGTGCTGGGCTTCCTCAGTCTTCACTGTCTCCAGCCTCAGTGTTCGCAGTGATTAACCATGTTGAAGATTCTTGGATTGGGAGGACAAATCAAAGGCTAAAGGGCTCCGGTCAGCTGAGGACAGCTTAATCTGGTCATCCATGGGACAGGAGAAAAGCAATTTCTTGGTCACCCTTCATACTAAGCGTGCTTTTGTCAGCGGGAGGTGAAGGGGTGACAAAATTCTGCCAGCTACCTCCATAGATAAGTGGCATCCCTCAGGGGT
>WBNM01025862.1:0-19792 GCA_013399055.1 Ramphastos sulfuratus | reverse complement strand
GGCAGAATCCCCTCTCTTGCCTCACTAGCCACGCTCCTCTTGCTGGAGCCCAGCACTTGATTGCCTTCTGTGCTGCATGTGCACACTGCCAGATCATGGTGAGCTTCTTAGCATCCAACACCTCCAAGTCTCTTTCTTCATAGCTACTCTCAACCCACCCTGCACCCAGCCTGGATTTCTGCCTGGGACCTGCCCAACCCAGATGCAAGACCTTGCACTTTGACTTGTTGAACTGCATGCAGTTGTCACTGCCCCAGTGATCTTGTTCTGGTCATCAAGCAAACTGCTGATGATTGAGGCTTAGGGCATGCCTTCATTGTGATGTTGCTCCAGTCTTCCCTATTGCTGTATTGTATCCCTTTGAGGAGATGATAATGCAAACAGCTGGACAGACTGCTCTGGTCCACGGGGGCAGTTCTGTCGAATTGTCTCCTCTGTAATTAAAATACAGCTGGTCTCTAATGCTGTTCTGCTGAACTGCTGTCCTAGCTGTAATGTGTTCCAGCACCTTTCAGCCATGTGTTTGTGTGTATCTGCTTTCACTCTGTGTCTGTGCCTTGCTAAGTATTTTCCTGGGAAATTGATTTAAACTCAATGTGGTGTTTATTGTGGCTTCCAAGGTGCTGCACTGCCTGTGTGGTGCTTTAGAGTTGTGCTTGAAATAGTACTTTTTTGTGGAAGAAACTGAACAGCCTGGAAAAATAAATTGGTAGAGAAGTCAGCTTCTGCACACATCAGCCATGCCAGGAATCTAATTGGAGTGTTACAGTGCTACCTACAAGAAAAAAAACCTTGTGTAGGTCTCCCATGTTGCATTACAGGAGAGATCACATCCTCTGCTTATAAAGTCACTGTATCTCAAATGAAATACGACTGCCTGGATTCATAAACCAATAATGGCATTAATAAGAAGTCTGCAACAACTTTGAGGGTGGCTGACAGCCTGTCAGGCACACAACTGTCCTTGACCACTATGTGCATTAATAGATAAAAGATTCATTTGTCTCAAAGGGATTGCCCACCCCACATAAAACGAGGGAAACTAATGTAATCAGTCTTCATTTGACATCACTTTTTTACTCTGAAACCTCTTTTGCTTTACTGGGCAGAATCAGATTTTTTTAAAGGTGTACCATTGTGATTTAATGTTTGGTCAAAGATAGATGAAGTGCAGAATATGTAACACAACAATTAGCAGACTTTGGTAACTAATGCTTCTTTTGAAGGTCATATCTTTGAGATTTAAGTGCAAAGACCTGCAGAAGTGTTTTGTTTGCTTTCACAGAAGGTAGAAATCCCTGGAAATCCTCCAGTCCAAGCTGAGCAAGGACACTTTGAGACTCTAAGGCTCAGATTTAAGTTGGGAAATAACATTAACCTTTAAAGATAAAGCAATGCTCAGATTTAAGTTCAGGTTCAATTATTAAAAAGTTACAATTAATAAATCCAGTAAAGATTCTGCTTCCTATGAATGTTCAGTCTTTCAGATGTCTTAGTCATCCTTTCTGGCTGATTTAAATGTTGAAATGCTGTAGAGAACATTCCATTCATGTGATATGGGAATTCATTAAGTTCTAAGAGGGAATTATCTTTCGAGGATTACAATCACAGAAGTACTGTTTCTGTAATCTACTTAACTTGAGCTGATCAGAAACCTTTCATCTGTCTGATTCTTTTTAGCTGTAGTTTCCTCTTTTATTCAAAAGAGCTCCTAAACTGTTCACTGCAGGGGGGGGTTGGGCTAAATGGCTTTTGGAGGTCTCTTCCAACTCAAACCATTCTGTGGTTCTATAATTCTATAAACAAGGTTGTCATCACAGCCCCAATACACATAAAATTATGTATAAGTCATTTGGCAGGGAGATGGGAGGGATGAAAAAGAAGAGGAAGACCATGCGTGTCCTATGAACTTTATATGATCCCCTGTTATATTCAAGTAGTATTGGAAGGCCTCAGGCTAGGTAGTCTAGGAACTTAGGACACTGGTAATGATGATTTTAGCAAAACAAATATGCTCAGTAAGGAAAGAGAGCTGGTGAGTGAAGTGCCACCATCACTTGGAATTCATCAAGCTAAATAGTTTGGGTTTGAAATACCTAAGCTTCCTGAGATAGAAGCCAAGAGCTCACTTAGTCCCTTATTACTATTGTGATGTTTTTAGGGGTTCATTCCAGACACAGCTCTTCCTTTTTGTGAACAGTTTCCATGGTGATTGCAGCACAGGAGCTTTACCTTTATACCTTCAGTGCTGTGTTGCAGTAATGAACAACTGCTAACTTTGGGGGGTTTAAAAAGGCATCGTTCTTTCTCCTAACAAAACTTGTCATTTTGATTGCTGAATCTGGCTGATGCATGTAAGTCACCTGAGTTTTGACAGCCTAGGAGAAACTTTCAGACTAGGGAAACTCGTAACTTCCTCATTCCCCTTTTCCTTGGAGGAAAAAGAATGCTTTTCTACATAGTTAAACTCCTATCTGAACAAGTGCCAGGTAAAGAGTTTTCCTGTAGTGGCTTTAATCTTTCTGAAGTGTTTTCATTGGTTAAGTACAGTTTGGAAGGTGGAGGAGGTGGTTTTTGCAAAGTGCTTTCTAAAGCAGTACCTAATCAGATGCTTCCAAGTTCATTTTTATTATTGGCAGTTGATAACAGATGGGAGAAACGTGCACAATGAGCAGAGAAAGCAATTCAAACATAAACAGTCAGACTAGTAGTGGGTGGCTGGGATGTTGCTGTGACATCACCCTTGCATGTAGAGCTCCTGGCACACCAGACCACGTTCTTCCTGAGCTCTGTTCACCTTGCAGAGCTCAGGCCAGGTGCCACATTTTTCAGTGATTTCAAGCCATTGCTCTTGACTGACTCCATCCTGACCCTGACCAGTCTGACTCAGTGTTCTTCATTCTTATGAGCAACAACTTTATTTCAGCCCACATGATAATAGAAGTTGGTGGTTTTGAATGTGCTACTTAAATGGTGGGTTTAGAAATAAACAGATCGAGTTCGTAGCAAACATAGGATAGTTGAATGGCAATGGGTGGAAGTGACCTCCAAAAGTCACGTTAGTCCAACCCCCTCTTCAGTCAGCAGGGACATCCTCAACTAGATCAGATTTTCAAATCCTTGTCAAGCCTCACCTTGAAGATCTCCAGGGATGGGGCTTTAACTACATCCCTGGACTACCTGTTGCAGTCTTCCGCCATCCTCATGCTAAAGAACTTGTTCCTAACATCCAATCTGAATCTGCTCTTATTTCAAACCATTGCCCCTCGTGCTGTCACTGCAGGCCTTTGCAAACAGTCCCTCTGCAGCCTTCTTGTAGCCCCCTTCACATACTAGAAGATCACTATTAGGTCTCCCCAGAGCTTCTGTTCTCCAGTCTGAAACAACCCCAGCTCCCTCAGCCTGTCCACACAGCAAACGTGCTTGATCATCTTCATGACCCTCCTCAGGACTCACTCCATTGGGTCCATGTCATTGCTGTGTTGAGGGCTCCAGAGCTGGATGCAGTACTCCAAGTGAGGTCTCAGCAAAGCAGAGCAAAATGGCAATATCCCCTCCCTCCATCTGGAATTTTCAAAGTCACCTATCTTATTGAGAACTGCAGATCAGTAAACAAGTCAGACTGTGTGCTGTGCCTCCATTTTCAGACTTCAGTGCATTATGTCTCTCAGTAATTAACTATTTAATGAGAAGATCAATAATATTGACACTGCCTCTGAGCAGCATCTTTGTTTAGACAAATTCTGGTTTATCTTCAGGCCATGAAGTTCCAGTGGAACTGCATATAAGGTAAGTGTTTAAATTTGTCATCTCCTCCTCAAGCAGCAGCTTGCCATGGTGCATAGCTGCTGGTTCATTCTTTCAGCTGTACATTCTGCTCCTTGATAGGTCAAGCTCTAACAGTGATGTTCCTGGAGATTCTCTAAACATCTAAACCTTTCCCATCAGCATTGTCGGTATGGGCAAATATCACTGCTCTTGAAATTTTTAGGCTTTATTGGTCTTATAATCCCTAAAAAAATTCCACTTTTAAGAGAACAAATTTTTTTTTTTTCCTTCAACATGATAACTCACAAAGTCTTTTCCACCTTGGATCTTTAGGTGTTAGGTTTTTCCCAAAATTGCAGAGTTCTGTATATTTGGCCTGTGTTTTATGTGCTGGGTTAATAATCCTGACTGCAACTATTTAACATGAGCACTAATGTTAATTATACACCATTGTTTAATACTGATTTTCATTTGTCAGGATTTATCTATAAGATGATATTTGTTCAAAATGCAGTAAAATGAACAGCATAGTGTCCTCCCAAGGATTAACTTAACATTTTAAGTAAAGATAAGAGATAAATTCCTACAATAAAGTGAAGCTGTTGAAACATAAAATCATAGAAACATTTGGATTGGTAAAAAGCCTTGAGATCATCAGGTCCAACCATTAACCCTGCTCTCCCAAGTTCACTGCTTGACCACATTGCTAAGCACCACATCTAAACGTTTAAACACACCCAGGGATGGTGACTCCTCCACCTCCCTAGGCAGTGTGTTCCAATGCTTGACCACTCTTGCAGGGAAAACATTGTTCCCAATGTCCTGCCTAAGCACCCCCTGGTGCAGCTTGAGGCTGTTGCCTCTTGTTCTATTGCTAATTACCTGTGAGAAGAGACCAGCACCTACCACTCTATTGTTCTTTCAAGTAGTTGTAGAGGGTGATAAAGTCTCCCCTCAGCCTCCTTTTCCTCAAACTAAACACTTTTGATCTGCAGGGAATTTCTTCTTTTTCTTGGTCTTTGATTTTCGGTGGAGAAAATAATTTTTCACTCTTTTCTCCACCTTTGAGTCTGGTCTTATTTAGGTGACCTAAGGGAATAACTACTTGTAGAGGTTTTCATAACATACTTCACATTTGGATGTTAGGAACAATTTCTTTACCATGAGGGTTGTGGAACACTGGAACAGGTTCCCCAGGGAGGTGGTAGGGGTCCCATCCCTGGAGATACACAAGATGAGGTTCAACAGGGCTCTGGGCAACCTGATCTAGTGGAGGATGCCCATCTGACTGCAGAGAGGGAGGGTTGAACTATATGACCTTCAGAGATCTCTTCCAACTCAGACCATTCTATGATCTGTGCAACATCTTGCTTTTAGTGTACATAAGGACATGCATCTCTTCACTCAATACAAATAATCTCTGCTTACAAAAACATTTACATTTATAATTATAAACTTAACCATTCAAGAGTGTGAATAGTTGACATCATTGCTATGGAGTACTGAATAAAACAGAAGGGAATCTCAGTAGCTCAAGGGTTTATTTTAATTATGAAGAGGTGTCATCAAGAAAAATCTTTATTTTTCACTCTTATGGCTCCTATATTGTTTAAAGCTACTGTTTAAAGTGAAAGGGCACTAGCTCCTGAAACAATTCTTCTGACTATGGCAAGAAAGCTTGTCCCACTCAGCTGTCCTTGGAAGGGACTTCTGTAGCCCCTTGCAGAACCATAAGAATTTTTTTTTTTTTTTTTGCAATGCAGTTCTTTCTAAAGCTAGAATTTTGCAAGCCATGCTGAGAAATTCTTATAAATTCTACTCCTTAGAAAGACAATACAGACATGTTAAACCCATATGATGAATTTTATCTATTAAGACCTTATCTTTTCCAGTTGATTTACATTTTATTTTCTGTGTTCTGCAGAAGTCTGTCAGGTTTTGGCCAGCTAATGGTCTACTGTGTTCCACTGTAATTGTAATTTGTCTGGTTCTGATTAGGAAAAGTTGAAGTAGGAGACTTAAAAACAGCAGAGATCATCCAAATGCCTGTATTTGGTGTGTTTGGAAATACTTATCTGCTAAAAGTGGGATTGGTTCTTCTCTTGATGAAGTTGATGAAAATGATTCACTCAATGATTTTTGCTGTCCTGGTTTGAGCTAGAACAGAACCAATTCTCTGTTCAGTGATTTCACTTGTCAGCCAAGTATTTTCTAAGTGACTGCACTTTCTGAAGTCTGTGGGATGTTTTTGCAGACAGTGCCTGCTTCTAGGGCTGATGGTGCCTAATGTTTGTAGTTACTCCTACAGATTGGTATGCAGAAAGGCTCTTGTTTGTAATTGCCCCTATAGAAACCAAGGTCGCTGATAAATCTTATGTACCGTGTGGCGGGTTTCAGTGCTTTTGGGAAGAGAGAATATCCTTCCTAGAGGGGAGGTTGAAAGCAGTTATTTAAGGTTAAAAAATGTTTTTCTGAAGGAGATCAAACAGCTGGCTACAGTAAAGACCTAAATGTAGCTAGATCCACAGAACCACAGAATGTTAGGGGTTGGAAGTGACCTCCAGAGATCCATCGAGTCCAACACCCCTACCAAAGCAGGTTCACCTAGAGCAGGCCACACATGAACTCATCCAGGAGGGCTTTGAAAGTCTCCAGAAAAGGAGACTCCACAACCTCTCTGGGCAGCCTGCTCCAGTGCTTCGTCAACCTTGTGTTGAGGTGGAATCTCCTATGTTCCAGCTTGTACCCATTGTTCCTTGTTCTATCACTGGGCACCACCAAAAGAGCCTGGCATCTTCATCTTGACACCCTCGTTGATTAAAGAATGGTTAAATTGAAAACAATAATATGGGCATAAAATGTGTTACTATTGACACACACTACTAACTCTGAGTCAGGAGTGAGGTTTTCTGTGACTTGTTCTAGCTGTTCCCAGCCCAGAGTAATGTTGTGGGAGTCATCCAGTTTCTGCTACATTCAGAAACACTTCAATTTTTCTGTAGGGCAAAGCCTACCTCTTGTCTTTGAACATGGAGAGAGATTTTTCAGTGGAGCTGCTTTTGTACTCTGATGCCTTTAGGGGAGGTTTAGGGAAGTCTCTGTCAGGGCTGCAGACTGCAGAGCCTGCTTACCTGCACTATGTTGGACATAAGGGCACAGAGCTGTTGGGGCAAGTCCAGAGGAGAGCCACAAAGATGATCCAAGAGCTGGAACAGCTCTGCTATGAGGATAGGCTGAGGGAGCTTGCGGTGTTCAGCTTAGGGAGGACTTCAAGGGGACCTTAGAGCTGTCTTCCAATACCTGCAGGGATCCTACAGGAAGGGTGCAGAGGGACAGCTGCAGAGGGACTATTCATAAGGTTGTCTAGCAATAGGACAAAGGAAATGCTTTGAAGCTGGGGGAGAGTAGGTTCAGACTGGATCTTAGGAAGAAACTCTTAAGTATGAGGGTGGTGAGACTCTGGAGTAGGTTGCCTAGGGAGGCTGTGAATACCTCCTCCCTGGGGGTGTTCAAGGCCAGTTCGGATGAGGCCTTGAGCAGCAGAGTCTAGTTGAGAGGCATCCCTGCCCATAGTTAGGAAGTTGGAGTAGATGATCACTGAGGTCCCTTCCAATGTAAGCCATCCTATAATTCCATCATTTAGCTGTACCCAGTACAAATTCCCACCCAGCAGCCCACAGTAGAGGATTTCTGTCCGCAGTTTCTCTTGAGCCATGTTACCTTCAGGTTTAGCATACCAAATGTTATCTCTGACAGAGGCTGAATGCTAAAATAGCTACCCTTCACTGACAGAAAGACACAAAAGGCCATTAGATTAAAACAAAAACTCTCTTACTGTGACTGGAATTATAGATTTCTTTTTTTTTTTTCCTCCAGTCTGTTAAAACTTTTTAAAGAAGTAGTGAAGGAGTTTAGTATCAAAGATCTTTGTGCAGTATTTGCTGGTAGGTGTCTTTCCAAACTTTTATTGAAGGCTGAGAAAGAGAAAGGTGGGTAAAAAAGATCTGATAAATCAGAAAGAAAAATACTCCAAACAGTAGCCAGGTACTCTTGGTATTCCTTTGAAGTCAGCATCAAGGCTCATGCTATTTAACATTAGCCTGAATGGCAGCATGAGATGCTAAGAGAGACTAAAGAAATTAACTGCAGCATTTAAGGGGAAAAAAAAATCTATAATATTGTGAAGTTCATTTCAGACTAAACAGGTGGCTTTCAAAAATCACAGAAACACTAGACTTGAAATTGATTTTTTTTTTTTTTTTTTTTTTTCTTCAGCATTTTTCCTATTCTCAGGTAACTTGCCAGGAAGAGATTTGTAACATGGTAGCACAGATTGAAATGCTAGGAAACTGCTTTTTTTTTCTTTGTAATTGTCTTTATCATTTAATCAAAGTTTATATGTATGTTTAATAATAATTGTCAGTATGAAGAATTAGAAACTTGATAAAACTAAATAAATAGAATCATAGAATGGTCTGGGTTGGAAGGGACCTCAAACAGTCATATGGTCCAACCCTCCCTGCAGTAAGGAGGGACATCCTCTACTAGATCAGGTTGCCCAGAGCCTTTTCTAGCCTGACTTTGAATATATCCAGGGATAGAGTCTCAGCTGCTTCCCTGGGCAACCTGTTCCAGTATTCCATCACCCTCATGTTAAAGATTTTGTTCCTAACATCCAATCTCAATCTGCTCTGCTCTCGTTTCAAACCATTGCCCTTGTTCTGTCACTGCAGGCCTTTGCAAACAGTCCCTCTGCAGCCTTCTTGAAGCTCACTTCAGGTAGTGGCAGGCTCCTATTAGGTCTCCCCAGAGCCTTCTCTTCTGCAGACTGAACAATCTCAGCTACCTCAGCCTGTCCTCATAGCAGAGGTGTTCCAGATCCCTGATCGTTTTTGTGGCCCTCCTCTGAACCTACTCCATCAGGTCCATGGCCTTGCTGTGTTGAGGTCTCCAGAGGTGGATGCCATACTCCATGTTAGGTCCAGATGAGGTCACCTTCATTTTTAAGAAGCAATGAGATTTGTTTGGTTTGGGTTTTTTTAAGAAAAAGCTGTTTAGTGACAAAATCTGTAAACTTTCTTTACTTTTATTTGAAAAAGAAGAGTCACTAGTCTCATCTGCTGGGATCTGTCCTGAGAAATAAATGCACTACAAAACCAGAAGGATCTCTGTATACCTTAGAAAAAAGCAGGAACACAAGCACACAGCTCTATCTGCTTGCAGTGAAGAGTAACCATGCAAAATTTGAGCTCAGATGCCCTTGGAGTTGAACATCTTGGCAATAATGCAAGTGGTTTCCTACTAAAACCAACTCAAAACACCAACTGGCCCACAAACACCTTTTGGTGAGGTTTATGCCATCTCACAGCACCTGAGGAGCTTGTATGGTTCATCCAGTGTATGCGAAGTCCTGAAATTCCTTAAGACTTTTGTTGTCCAACAGACAAAACCAAAGAAGGTAGTTAACAGGAATTGTCACATCTTTGGGGAGAAGCTAAACAAAGACAGAAAACAGCATTTCCAGACTCTGGGAGAAAGATGTTGACTGTCACATGTAGCTGAGTTTTTCTTCATTGCCTCAGTGCAGGTGGTTGGTGCAAGTATACACCTAAGGGGTCGCAGTTCAGGCAGTTTTATTCTCTCACAAAGCAAATTTCTCTGGAGATCTTTTAGTATTTACCTCCTAGAGAGCAGCTTAAACATTTGACAGGTTGTGATTCTTTCATGGGATTGATTCTCCAATACATCCAGCATGAGTGTGGCTGGTTTCGCAGTGATAATAATGTGAGGACAAGAAACAGTCAGTCATATCAGAAACCACCTACACCTGCTGTAAAAAATACACTGATGAAATTCAGTACGCTACACATGTAGGTTTCTGTGTTGCTCATAGATTAGAGTGGAATTTAAAAACATATTTTACTGATGTTGCATTGCAGAAGAGTATCTAAAAGTGGTTCTCCAGAACAGTCTTGGAATCCTGGCTTCTGCAAGTTGCCACCCATAGAAAAGTAGAGCAGAACTTACCCAGAGAGAACACAGGGCACAACTTCCAAGTTCTTTTTTCTCTGCTGAAAACAATGTGGAGTAATAAATACCAGTCTTTGGTCACAAATCCTGATCTTTCCAGGAATATAGAAAACACAGAACATTGTCAGTCTGCACTTTCCTGTTGGTACTGACAAGAAGGTCAGCAATCACAGAATTGTCAGGGTTGGAAGGGACCTCAAGGATCATCTAGTTCCCAACCCCCCTGCCATGGACAGGGACACCTCACGCTAGCCCCATCCAGTCTGGCCTTAAAAACATCTTTGGGCAACCTGTTCCAGTGTCTTACCACCCTTAGGGTGAAGAACTTCTACTTAATGTCTAATCTAAATCCCCCTTCCTCTATCTTTTATCCATTCCCCCTAGTCCTCACTTCTCTACATCCTAGAAAGTCCTTCACTAGTTTTCCTGTAGCCCACTTCAGATCTGGAAGGGCACAATAAGGTCTCCTCAGAGCCTTCTCTTCTCCAGACTGAACAGCCCCAACTCTCTCAGTCAGTCTCAATAGGAGAGGTGTTCCAGCCCTCTGATCATCCTCGTGGACCTTCTCTGAACACACTCCAGCAATCTGTGCTTTTACTTACTGTAAAGGGTTAACCGTCCTGGGTGGGGGGAGCGGTCAGAACTCGGTCCCACCTCTGCTCGCCCCCAGGTGTAGTGTTTAGCCCACTCCCACTTCCTGTCTGGCCCCCCCTCTATAAACAGTGGAACTTCCTGTTTCTCTCTCTCTCAGCTCGTGGCTAGCCTCTACCACACAGTGGACATCTCTTTAGACCACTGCCATCCATCCAGTTGTATATATATATTTTGGACCTTGTTGTCCCTTCCCTATACCTATTTGTAACTCCCCTATTTTAAGTATCTTTTATTTGTTGTTAAAGTTTTCTTTTACCTTCCAAATTGTGGCCAGACTGTTCTGTGGGTGGCTTTACCCCTTCTGTCTTCTCTTTTCTCTCCCCCTGTCCAAGAAGGGGGGGGAAGAGGGGAAGACATCCTATTATTACTGTATTGGTTTCCTCTGAGAAGCTAAACTCTAACCAATACACTCACCAACAAGTGTTAAGGCTTCAGAAGATACTTAGCTATATAAAGCTCTTCATGTATCCTGCTTCCCTTAAATTCAGCAGAATATTTGTAACCTTGTAAAGCAACAACAGAGTTAATCCATCATTAAGAGCTTTTAAAACTCTTACTCTGGAAAACTGGTGTTGATTTATACAAGAAGTTCAAGCCTTTACCAAAAAAGGGAAACTATTTCCCTTGTGGTATTGCCCTGTACATGTATTTGTTGGAAAAGTTACCTAAGGAAAAGCCAAATGAATCTCAGAACTGGATTTCAACTAGAAAATTAGTTTGATGTAATGAATTAGCAACCTTGTTCTAAAAAACAAAATAACAATTGACTGAAAACTCTTGAAGTAAACCAGTGTGCAGTATTTAAAATTGTTTGGTTTTATGATCTGCCTCCTCAGGGTCTGAAGAGAGAGCAGTTGAAAAGTTCAAGTTGCATTTCTGTCTCTGCAAATTCCAGCTCTCGGTGTTCTCAAGTACTTGTCTCATCAACATCAATGCTGCATGTTGTGCAGTATCTTTGTTGCATATAACAATAGAAGAAAAAAAAAAACCCTAAACCCACATCTGTTCCATGTTCTATACATCCATTATTTTTAACTGCCGAGGTTAAAAATGCAACAATATTGGTATATATTGGCCAGGGTGCTCTTAGCTGTATTTCTCACATTGACTCATCACTTGTGAGTCATTGTGTGTAGGTTCTTGGGTCCCTCCCCAACCTCCATAGTTTGTGTTTTAGTTCAATATAATTTTAAGGCATTTTTTTTTTATCTCAAGAGTTCCTGACTGTGCAGCTTGTAGAGTTGTTGTTCCACAGGCTAGCTGGGGCAGCCTTCACTTTCATTCTTCATTGTTTGTTTGCTGTTTCTAAGGAAAGTCGTGTTGTCTCTAAAACAAGGCTGAATTGGACTTTTGTTCTTCTTTCTCCTTAGGAAACCTTCAAATTAATGGTTGGTTGGTGGTTTTTTTTTAAGCTGGCAATATTTTTTATGTAGACACGTTACAGATGAAGAAAAGCACTTAGGTTTGTGGTTAGTTTCTCTTATCTTTGTATGTCTATAAGAACAGGAGACTGTTGCAACAGCATATTTGCTGTGGTACTTGGTGCAGCTTTGCAAACAGTCCCTCTGCAGTTTTCTTGTAGCTCCCTAGAGCCTTTTCTTCTCCAGGCTGAACAACCCAAACTCCCTCAGCCTGTCCTCATAGCAGAGGTGTTCCAGCCCCCTCATCATTTTTGTGGTTCTTCTGTGGACCCACTCTGTCAGGTCTATGTCTTTCCNACATCCATTATTTTTAACTGCCGAGGTTAAAAATGCAACAATATTGGTATATATTGGCCAGGGTGCTCTTAGCTGTATTTCTCACATTGACTCATCACTTGTGAGTCATTGTGTGTAGGTTCTTGGGTCCCTCCCCAACCTCCATAGTTTGTGTTTTAGTTCAATATAATTTTAAGGCATTTTTTTTTTATCTCAAGAGTTCCTGACTGTGCAGCTTGTAGAGTTGTTGTTCCACAGGCTAGCTGGGGCAGCCTTCACTTTCATTCTTCATTGTTTGTTTGCTGTTTCTAAGGAAAGTCGTGTTGTCTCTAAAACAAGGCTGAATTGGACTTTTGTTCTTCTTTCTCCTTAGGAAACCTTCAAATTAATGGTTGGTTGGTGGTTTTTTTTTAAGCTGGCAATATTTTTTATGTAGACACGTTACAGATGAAGAAAAGCACTTAGGTTTGTGGTTAGTTTCTCTTATCTTTGTATGTCTATGAGAACAGGAGACTGTTGCAACAGCATATTTGCTGTGGTACTTGGTGCAGCTTTGCAAACAGTCCCTCTGCAGCCTTCTTGTAGCTCCCTAGAGCCTTTTCTTCTCCAGGCTGAACAACCCAAACTCCCTCAGCCTGTCCTCATAGCAGAGGTGTTCCAGCCCCCTCATCATTTTTGTGGTTCTTCTGTGGACCCACTCTGTCAGGTCTATGTCTTTCCTGTGTTGAGGGCTCTAGAGCTGGTTTCAGTACTACAGGTGAGTAAAGTGGCAGAATTCCCTTTCTCCATCTCTGGCCACCATACTTCTAATGCAGCCCAGGCTGCCATTGGCCTTCTGGGCTGCAGGTGCACAGTGGCTCGTGTCCAGCTTCTCATCTACCAGCACCCCCAAGTCCTTTTCTGCAAGTCTTCTCTCAATCTCATCATCTCCCAGCCTAAATTGATATCTAGGATTGCCCCAGCCTGGATGCAGAACCTTACACTTTGTCTTGTGGAACCTCATGAGATTCTCTCCAGCCTGATAATAAATTCCCTACAAAGTAGGTTACATTTTAAAGCTTGTGGGTGACACCAAGGGACTACTCTATCGTGCAAAGCTGAATTTTTACTACTTCTTTTGGTGAAAAGGTAAAAAAATAGGACAAAATAATTTTTTGATGCTCCATGTATTTTAATATGTACCAGTTCATACTAATAGCACATTAACTTTGAAGAGTTTTCAGTTTGTGTGGTTCTGCATATTACAAACATTTATCAGCAGTTCATCCCAGAGAGAGCATGATCCCTTCTGTTCAGAAGCAGTAGAGTAAGACTACTGAAGAGAGTGAGCATGTAAAAGGGATAAAAGTAGAGGAGAAATGCTGTTCTGTTGAAAAGTTGAAGTAACTGCTACACTATGGGTCACAGAAGAGATGAAACAAACAAGTTGACTAGGATGATAAAGCTGAAGGCTTAGAAGATACTGAGGCTTGCTGGAACTTCAGCTACTAATGTTTAAAGTGTATTGTCAAATGAAATATGGCCACTGCTCCATGTGGAGAGGAGTCAAAGGTAGATGGATCAGAGCAGCATAAAATAACTCTAGTAGTAGTGTTTGGGGGGCACTTGAAAGTGAAGTATTGTTATAATAATTGGAAAAACAAAAGCTAAATGCATCCAGACTTGTCCTGCAGAGTCAGTCATGTGTTCTCCAGAGAAGTAGTGTGACATCCAACCAAAGTTAATCCGCGTTAACATGAGTGGTGTGTGCATCTGGGGATGGCTTCAGTGATTTAGTAGAACACCCTCCTGATATGCTGTATGAGCATAAGGCTTAAAAACTACTATGCAGCTAAGTTATGTTCACTGCTTCTTGTATTACCCAAGTATTACATTGCACTGCTGGTACCTGTATGAGATGGTTTGAGCGAGAAAACAATTTATCCTGCTATCCAAAAATGCAGCTGGATGCTTATCAGACAACACATCTGCTCTATAACTTTCTGCATGAAAATAATTGTATTTAATACAAAGCATAATAGATGTTTGGGTCTTCTGTTTCTTTTGCTACTGCAGGAAATAGCATACTCCATTCAGCAGCAGACAGTGTGACAAGTGCAGTACAGAAGGCAAGCCAGGCTTTGAATGAGCGTGGTGAAAGGCTAGGTCGAGCAGAAGAGAAGACAGAGGAGCTGAAAAACAGTGCTCAGCAGTTTGCAGAAACTGCACACAAGGTAAGAGTTTGGTTGGGTGGAACAAGGCTCTCAGTAGGCCAGAGCCACACACTGCTGTGTTGTGAGAGGAGGAAGTTTTAGAACAAATTGCAGTTGGTTGCTGTTTACAGCTTGCTGTTACTCCTTGATGCAGTTCCTCACTTGGCAGTTTTCTGGTTTATAAGTGGGTTTGGTTGAGGTGGAGTTGGTTTTCCCCAGAGCATCTTTCACAGTGCTGTGTTTTGTAGTGGTAGCTGGAAGACTGTTGATAACAATGTGTCCTTGTGGCCTGGAAGGCCAATGGGATCCATTAAGAAGAGTGTGGCCAGTAGATTGAGGGAGGTTCTCCTCCCCCTCTACTCTGCCCTGGGGAGACCTCACCTAGAATATTGCATCCAGTTCTGGGCTCCCAGTTGAAGAGGGACAGGGATCTACTGGAGAGAGTCCAAGGGAGGACTATGAAGATGATTAAGGAACAGGTGCACTGCCCTGTGAGAAGAGGCTGAGGGACCTCGCTGTTTGGTCTGGTGAAGAGAATTAGAGGTGATCTAATCATTGTTTATAATTACTTGAGGGCTGGAGATCAAGAGGGAGGAGACAAACTCTTTTCAGTTGTGCCCTGTGATAAGACCCTTGTCTTGGGTCTTCCATCTTGTAATGGATGGAAACTACAGCACAGGAAGTTCCACCTCAATATGAGGAAGAACTTTACTGTAAGGGTCACGGAGCACTGGCACAGGCACCCCAGAGAGGTTGTGGAGTCTCCCTTTCTAGAGACTTTCAAGCCCTGTCTGGACCTGTTCCTGTGTGACCTGCACTAGATTCTATGGTCCTCTTCTGGCAGAGAGGTTGGACTCAATGATCTACGGAGGTCCCTTCCAACTCCTAACATCCTGAGATCTTGTGAACACACCAGTGTTTTGGCCTCTGCTGTGCACCAGTGCTGTGCTTTTCCAACACCTCCCCACCAACAGCAGGCTGAGGGGTGAGCAAGATCATGGGAGGGGCCAGCTGACCCACACTGACCAAAGGGGTTTTCCATACCATACGACATCAGCTTAAGTTTGCCTGCACTTTTTATTTTAACTCACTTAAGCTCTTTTCTCTCCCCTCTTATTCTCAGTTTTAAGTTCATTTTATAATTATTTGGCATTGAAATCATCAGTAATCACAGAGGTAGAAAGGCAATCAGTGCTTCATTTTCATCGTGCTGTAGTGGCAGAGCTGCTGAGCAGATGTCTTAAATTGCTTCTCTGGGATTTCTGATTGTATTTAAGTTCTCTGATTGTTAGGTCTAAACAACTGGTCTTTGTTTCTAGCATCTTGCTCTAGCCCTTCCTCACAGGTAGCAAAGTAGTGGAACACTGGGAGACACAGCTAAGAAAGCTGATAAATACTGTCTTCCCCACACAACAAAGGGAGACTTCAGATATCTGTCACAGCAAAAGAAAGAAGTTAAGGATTTTGAGCATCTTTTGGAGAATTCAGTTTATGTATTCTTCTGATCCAGGCAGTGGCCACATAAATTTGCCATAGCTCTTTTTACATGCAGTCACTCTTTCATTCACTTTTTTCTTTGTTTTTCAGCTTGCCATGAAGCACAAATGCTGAGACACTGCCCAAAGTTGAAATCTTCCCAGGAGAAACTGGAAAGGCTCTATTCAGCAGTTCTTACAGGAGATCCAGCCTACTGCGTGCTTTAGTTCTGCCCGTTCACTGGAGATGCATTTTCAGTTTCTGTGCAGGAAAAAGTGTTGCATTTCTACCTTTTTTTACTTACCTTTTTTTTTTTTTGGTTCCTCTTTTTGTAATATTGCCACACGGTCCTGCAGTACTTTCTTACCTGTATTTCAGTTGTTACAGGAGTGAAAGCAAACAGGGAAAACTGGACCAAATGCCAAGCTGATCAGGATTAAAACAGTAATAATCTTCCTCATTTGTAAAAAAATGTATTTAACTGGTATGTATGGAAATAAAATCCAAGCAAGAGGTATACTTCATTTTATGTATCATCAGCAGAATGTGAATGTGGGAATTAATTGCCTGGAGGTTGTAACTGTAGTGGTGACAGGACAGCTGTATCCTGGACAACAGGAAACTTGTTTCTGCTGTGCAGTGTGAGAAGTTTGGCAAGTGCCATCACCAGCATTCAGAAGTGCATGTCTGGATTTCATAGGGAAATCTGTTACTAGGAGTTGCACTTTGAGTATTTCCCTCCTGGATTGATTATTTGGGTAGCATAACAAAACCCACAGAATGTATGCTGGAGGTTCCAAAATTGAGGACAAAAAAAAAAAAGTCATTTTTACATCTGTACACACAGAGCTGCTCCTCAGACACAGTCTGGAATTTAGCAATCTGTTAGAAAATAACATTTCACTTTCTTTTTTTTTACCTGTAATTCTGCAGCTAACTGTTAAATAAGGATGCAAAGACTTGGGAAAATAGCAATGCACCATTTCCCAAATCATCTGCTTTCCCTAAATCCCATGGTAGGAATATTGGGGAACAGATAAGAAATTTGGCCTGTTAGAGTGACTTTTATGTTAGCTAGAGTCTGATTTTTTTTTTTTTTTAAACAGGTTTTCAACAAGCATGTCTTAGTACATTAGAATCCTAACTCTTACTTTGAGTCTCAGTTTTCAATCTATATTATCACTTCAAGAGTGACTCCCTACTTCAATCTCTATTCACTGTATGCAATATGTGCACTGCATTCTCCTGCAAAAATAAGTAGGTTTCTCTTCTTCACAGCTTCTGGCTTCACATTTTTAAGATACTCTGATACACTACTAAAAGGAAGAGAAAAGAAAAAGGGGGAGGGAGAGGGGGAAGCTGCATTATTTTCTTTAGTAGTTTTTTTATTGTATTTATTTTTTTTACCAGTAAGCTGGAAACAGAAATTCTAGCAGAAATTTCAGCCTTGATCTTCTGAAGATGTCTGCTCTTCATTTGTGTCCTCATCTAACCAGAGAGCCAGCAAGCTGGCATTACATGAATGTACTGTACTCTTCATTTTTGATGTAGAATAAGATTTTTTGCATTATTAATGACACTTTTAAACAGTCTAAAATCCGCAGAGCGGTGTTTGTAAGGGAGATAAAAGCTTCTGTAGTAATTGAGACTCTCTTTTAGTTCCTGCAAGATGAAGTAAATGAAAATCTCTTGGAAATACCCAAAGATGCTTGGCTTTAGGAAAATAATTCTCCTTTGAAGGACGACTGTGCAGTGAACTGATTCTATTCAAACTTGACACCTCTTCTGTTTGTTGTCCCTGTAATTTAAACCCTTTTGTATGAAGCTCTGTATTTATTTTCACAGTGGGAATGGAGAAAGGATAAATTTGTCATCTGTGTAGCATAGTAGAATCATTTAGGTCTATTTAGCATCACCCCTACCAGTTTCTACATCAACTGAAAGGGAATTTGTTCATGCTTGTTCTAAGTCAGAACAGGCTCGTTAATGTCATGGCCTCTGTACCCTCTGCTGAGCTGTGTGCTATTAATGCTTAGCCTGGAAGTGTCAGTAGCTTCCTGAGTGCTCTTGTGATGACTGTGGGTATTTCTGCACATCAACCAGCTCCTCATTAGAAATCAAACTTCTGCTGGGCACTAAATGTTTAAAAATAGCTGCATTAGAAATTAGTCAGGGAGTCCGTTTTTTCTGACCACATAGCTGTCTTCTGTCATCATCTTTTCCACTCCTTTTTTGAGTCTGAAGTTCTGTGGCTAACCTCCCAAGTCTCTCTCTGCTGAGAGAAAGAAGGAATAGGTTTTGAACTACTGCCACCTAGCTGGTCTTCTACTGTCAGTAATTCAGGAGAAATGGCTACACCCCAGGTGAGATAAAACTGGCAAGAATTAGTCGTCTGAATTCAGCTTAACGGGCATTGCTTTGCAGCTGTTTACATGAATATCTGCTGGACAGAACAAGACTGCAGTTGTGCTGCTGACTTCCAGAGCTTTTGCAGAGCTGAGCTACCCTAAAATACTGCTTCAGTCCTACTGACAGTTTTTCAGCATTTTGGATTTTTCTGTCCTCCAGTTAAGTGTGGTTTGTGTTATATATCATACCTCAGGACTTTCAGCCAACCATTAAAAGCCATTTACTGTGGGAATTCTGAAGGAGGGCAGAGCAGTTCATCTGCGTGTTTACTTTTATTCATTCAACTACAACCTTTTGGTAGCTTTTAGGTAAAGAATCAGAGGTGTGTAAATGTCTCTCCAAAGGTAAATCTTGACAGCATTGCAATTTCCTTCTGGGACTTGGCTTGTAGTGGATACAACCTAGTGTTATTAGGTAGTCATGTACATAACATATACTTCAGGTTAATGTTTCATATGGAAGAATGTATTTGTAAATTGTAACAACATCAATAAGTTTCTTTATCTTTGTAAAGTTCTGCAAAGAATAAAAATAATGCATTGTTAGAACTTGACTGCTGTACTGCAAACTCTTGTCTTAAAAGGCTACTTTTGTGTCTAGCAAAAGGTGTGCATTATGTGAAATACTAACAAGAAAAAATAAACTACTTATCTCGTAGGTAGGTCTGACTGTGATAGGCCAGAATTGTAGTACTTGCTGGTATCTATTGTAACTTAATTCCATGAAAGTTCTCAAAGATGTAGAAATTATTTTGTGCCATTGGGGGGGGGGGGGGGAAAAAAAAAAAAAAAAAAAGGGGGATCTACTCTCTTGAGTCATTACTGGAAACCTTGATTTTGTCATTAAATACTTTAACTGTGATCAAAAGCAAACTGTCCTTGGATTATTTGAGTTATCTGTTCAAGAGAAAAATAACTTCTAAATAGCATTTTTATATTCCACTCTAGCAAAACTAAATTATAAAGTTTAGTTGCCACCTTAACAATGACAATTTTCTCTGGGAAAAATCCTGCAATTAACAGTGAAGTTTTGAATATCTCCCTCTCTGGGGATACTCAAAACACACCTTGACACATTCCTATGTGATATAAGTATCTGGTATAAGTGATCCTGCTCTGCAGGGGGCTTGGACTGGATGAGCTTTCAAGGTCCCTTCCAGCCCCCAACATTCTGTGATTCTGTAACAGGAATTAGGTTGATGGATTCATGTCCAAGCTGATTCCGGGCAATGGTTAACACAGGTTTAAGTGAGTATCCTACCTGAGGGCTGCACAGGTTAAAAAAATCTCTGTCTGCTTTCACCTTGCTAGAAAAGGCTGTTTCCTTTTTGTCCATCTAATTTTACTGATAAACATTTATCAAAGCAAAAGCTGATTTAGCTGTGTTCTGCTTTTTACTCAGCTGGCAGCTGAGTCCAGGCAGACCAGTTACAATAGAGGGGTTTTCTCCTTTCCCCTCTTTGGGTGGTCAAGGAAGAAAGGGGCCTGGAAAAAGCCAAAATGTCAGTTGAGTCAAGGACAATTTCCTGATCTATTGCACAGATATCAGATTACAGAAAGGGAAAAC